>WWET01001938.1:192852-204016 GCA_011038615.1 Limnodynastes dumerilii | reverse complement strand
TTACGCCGGCTGAAGGCTACCCTAGCTTCGCCCGGCGTAAGGAAGGGGCCATACGCTCACACATCGTAGATCGGGCATTTCCATAGTAACGCCGGGCAACATCTGCCCGGCGCATGCGCATTAGAGCTACAGCCGCCGTACTAGCGACGGTGGCCGTAGCTCTGGATCAGGCCCTATGTTTCTAATACTGTATCCCAGATTGTGTTCCTGATCATAATCAAAAATCACATGACACTCAGTTGACTTTACCATGTGACATACCTTATTGTGATTAAAGCAAGGCCTAGGAAAATCTTAGACTACTACCACATACTATGGGCCAGATCCAGAATAGAGCGAAGGCACGAAACTCCATTTATATGGAATGGACATCTGTCCAAGGGAGTCCATGCGTGCAAAGTGAGTGTACTCCCATCGCACACAGACCTTCCAAACTCTGGACCCTTCCATATGTAGTGTATGGCATGGACCGATTTATTAATGAAATTCACTATTTCCAATTCAACTATTATTTAAAATTATTCAATTTTGTGGTTTATCTGAATTTATTTCAATCTTTGCTTAAGCTACAGTGCTGATATCCAACCTTCCTATTCCTCCTGTTCCCAGAAACAGCATGAGGTTCATTGCTATAAGTCACGCAATGCAAGTGCAGTCATTGCTGATGATTTATTAACTGCTGCCTGTAAAGTGACAGTGGGGGAGGTAAAGTCACTGACACAGAGCAGATATGTAACTGAGGTAGTAGAAAAGTTTGTAGAGGGTAGAGGGATAGCAGAAATGAATACATACAGAAGTTTTCCTATTTTCACATTTTTTATTATTATATACCCCTGAAATTGTACAAAACGCCATATACAGTGGCAAATGCAGGATTTTAAAAAGGGGGTTTTCAAATTTGTCTGGTAATGGCACATATTATAATATATATGGATTATATTAGGGTATAGAGTACATAGTGTACCACCTCCAGAGCCATAATATACCCCACGTATATTATAGTACATGCTAATACCTTACCCCTAATATACCCAATATGTACATTATATAGTGCGCCATCCCCTAATATACCCAATATGTACTTTAAATAGTGTGCCATGCCCAGCCCCCTAATATATTGGTCTGTAGAAGACTCACTGTATAAAGTATATCTTGGGTGTATTAGGGGTCCAATATGGAATATACTATAATATATATTTGGTATATTAATGGTCTGAAAATGGGACACTATATAGTGTATATAGTGTGTCATTACCGAATTGTAATATATCCCACATGCATTACAGTGTGCTATCTCAAACTTCTAATATACTTTATAAAGTACGCGAGCTCCAGATTCATTATAACAGATCTCATAATATGGCTCTGTGTATGAGTCACACATAGGGCATCTGAGCATTCAAGAAGAAGATGTGTAAGAGCTATGTGTGCCGTCTAAAGATTGCGCTTACGCAGTCTACGTACAGAAATGGTACATAGATAGTATAACTAAGCTACGACGCATGTGTAGTAGCTCAATTCTTAAAATAACGTAGGTAAGACGAAAACTACGTTACTGTGAAACCAGACCTTAAACGTCATCATCAGAGTTATTTAGCAAACTAAAATAATAATAGTAAATAAAATAGTAAAATAAAATAATAAAGTAAATGATATCTAAGCACACTATTGAAGAGAGATTTCACATGAAGGGGTCACTAAATCGACCTTTCCACAATAACATGAGAAAAACACCAGTAAAAAGATGCTTAAAATCATATTTGTTGAAGCCAGTGCGTAAAGTCACTGTTCTGCCATTTTCATTTGTCATCTAAATATAAAGTAAAAGTTCTATTTAATCAAAGGCTTAAATAGAGATATTGGAGATATATCATCCTTTGCCCATCTCTTCACATTTCAACACTCCCAACTGATTCCTTAATGGAAATGAGTATTCAACAAGCTCCAAAAGTATAAACCTTTTGTAGATTCTCAGGATTGCTGTAGATTGAATACTTGCCTACAAGACGTTTGCAGGATAAATGGGATGGGGCAGATCCAGAAAAACGTTTCCGTGCGTATTTACGCCTGGTGGAGACGTAAAAAGGCGATTTGGTATGTACTGAGCATGCGCACGACAGATAATACGCTATGTAACGTAAGTCTGNATTATTATCATTTCCAAAAACAGTAGTTTTCCATTTTTTGGGGGAGGTTTTTTTTTTTAAGTAAAAAAATATCTATTGTGGCAAATGGGGCAGATCCAGAAAAACGTTTTCGTGCGTATTTACGCCTGGTGGAGACGTAAAAAGGCGATTTGGTATGTACTGAGCATGCGCACGACAGATAATACGCTATGTAACGCAACGTAAGTCTGAGCGTAAGGGCAGTAGCGTAAATTCGTTCGAGGGGGCGTGTCAATTTTACATTAGCCGAATGTACGCTTAAATTCCGCAATGTAGGCGAGGGTTTGCATTTGAATCATACAGTATGGGCGTGCTTAGCGGCATAACTATGCGCTGCATATACGTACGTGTGCGGACATGAGCGGTTACGATGCCAAAACTTAAAAAAGGGTTCAGAAAGCGTAAAGCGGCGAAAGTACATACATGCAGGGGGAGTGCCTAGAGGAGTATGTAAAACATGCTACGCTAGTAAACAGATTGCAAGCGGAGTTCTGGATCTACCCCAATGAGGGTAGTTTGCCATTAGTGAGTAAGAGATAGACTTAATGTAATGCTGCTGAGAGTCTGCAGTCTTCGGCTACAGACAAGGTTTATTCTCCCTACACTGTTTCACACAGAGCACACAGGTGGAAGACCTGGGTCTAATCAGAGTTAGTTAGAGCTGGGGAAGAGAACATATATAGCTGGGTTGTGCTATGGGCAGCCGACTGACACCAGCTTAGTGACCGGTGATGATTACAGGATTAACGATTACATTTGTGATTTATCATCTGTAAATTTGTACTGTTAAACTCCCATTCCTCAGCATCACAAATGTGTTTGCATTAAGATCTGATAAAGTTGTGAAAGCCATTTTAGTATGCTGAACACATTACAGCTAAGTTGTGGTGTGCCAGAGAAAAGCTTTTGGCATAAAAAAAATTCCCTGACCCAGCAAAAAAATCTGTAATATAAACCTTCTACAGACTTAAACCACTTTATATATTATTTAAACAATAATGAAGTAGACGGTATTACAGATCAGTAATTATTAAACTAGTAGAATTTCTGGCACAGGTAATGCTAAACATGGTAGCAGGTGCAGTAAAACTTACTGCCTTAGAGAAAAGCATTTCTATTATACCCAGATAATTAATGATAAACTAATGCCACAGCTTCTGATGCTAAACTAATACCTTAGGGAATAAGGCAGAGACTCTGGGAGAAAAGAGCAGAGCTTCTCACACTCTCCCCACCCATGACGTAAATCACAAACCTCTCTTACATCATAATAATAACTCTCAGCATGCATCATGATGCGCCTGCTCTCTACTATGTCATCGTTTGGTGGTAATAAGACTCTTTTCACTCTACAGTAACACCCCAACCTCCACCTATGCCCGTTCTCCTGTCTCCTATACACAGGTGTCAACACACGTTACACAACACTCCTGGGCAGAACACTTCCACCTCCTCCCTTTTCAGCATGTTTCTACTGCCAGCTCTTTGTTCCTCTCGCTGCAGGTCATGCTAGAACCTCTTTCTGGTCCCACTCCAGGATGTTCTTTCACAAATGTGGAATCCAGACCAGATCTCACTCATATGCAAATTAATTGGGCATTCTGGGATTTGTAGTTCCTATAGAAACTTGTGTCTGCAGCTCCTGCCACAAAGCAAGGCTACAGTTTATAAAAAAAAGTAACAGTATTCACCTCGATGTTCCATGATCTGTATAAAACACAGATCATGTGACAAACAACCAATGATTTTATTTGACACATAAACTGCTATGTTGTCTGATGCTACAACAGCTCACACAAAACAAGACAAATGAAAAGAATTTCATACATACTTAAAAAGCATATACAACACATGGTACAGTTATGCTCTAAAGGAATTTCTCTATATGATTTTAATTGGAGAACTTACCTCACAAATAACTCCCTAATATATGCCTGTGTAACAAACTATAATATGCCAGGTATGTAAGGGAAGAGCTTACATATGATAGATTAAGGTGGGATCTAATACTCTATGGAGGACCTGTGTGGAAATTATAAGCAAATAAATTACAGAATGTCTTAGCTTACAGCACATAATAAACATTAAATTATATTTATTAAGAGTTCTTAGATAAGCATCGCAAAGTCAGAATTCTTTTTTTTTCATCTACTTCTGTTCTGACTCACGTCTTGTTCACATAAAAGCAGCTGAGTCAGTAACCGCTGGCATTCCCTTTCAATGAGTATGACTCGATGCTCAGTAGGTTGGTCGTTTGCAGGAGAGAGCCTGAAGGACCCACTGGTGAACCAGCTTTGTGCACTTTGATGGGACATGTGTGGGTATTATGGTAGAGTGTCTAAATGCTTACCTCATGTAGCCTAAAAACAATGCTAAACATGAATTAGGTTGAGTATATTGCCCGAGGCAGCATTTTAATAGATCTAGTGGAAGTGTCTCATATGGTGCACATCATCACTTTCACCATGCTGCCTGTAGCAGAGATTGGTAAGCAGTAAGGAGTGACAGGACAGTACTTGAATGTTGAAGTAGAGATGCTGTGAGGTTGTGCGCCGGCTGATTCTACGTTTTGGCATGTTGGGCACAGTCATGGTCTTTTAGACCGCATATACGCAATCTACGTATCGAAACGATACGCAGATTGCGTACAGTAGCTACTACGCATGCGCAGTAGCTACTGTTTATTGAACTACGTCCGTCTATGGAAGACGGACGTAGCTCTGGATCCGGCCCATTGTCTGTATATTTACCAATTGTGGGCTGGATCTAGACTTAAGTAAGTGCTTGAAATTAGTTACACCTGGGCTAAACCATGTTGATTGCAGGGGGAGTCAAGTTAATTGTATTCTTTGCATGCAGGGATATATCTTTGAATTGCTTACTGCACACAGATACTGAGGGATATATCATTGCTTACCTTACTGCACACAGATACTGACCAGCTTTACTATCACACTGTTATTTAGACTTGGGATAGGAAACATCACCTCTCAACTCTAATACTGTTTGCAACAGATAAAATGTGACTCCCCTGCAATCAACATGGTTTAGCCCAGGAGTAACTAATTTCAAGCACTTACTTAAGTCTGGATCCAGCCCCATGTAACTACCATGAAATATATATGGTCATTTTATAATATTTTTCCCACATATTTATCACAAAGTTTGTCAATATACCGAAAACAACCTGAATAAAATCATTATATGTTGTGTAATTACCATGGAAAATAAAATAAAAATGGCCACTTCTTATCATTTAGCATGCTCCCTTACATTTTAATATACAAAAGGAAACTATATATTACGCAAGTATCAATTGTTTAATTACCAAGAGGGAAAAAATAATACCATACCGGATATGCGCTGCCGCTCATCCCCCTGTTTCTCAGACCTGACATTTAGCCAGATCTGTGACAACTGTGAGAGCCAGCACAGGTCCTCAATACAGCGGTGCCAGCCTGTGATGTAGGTAGATGCTAGATCCAAGTGGGCTAAAGGACCTCTACTGATGTTTAGCCCATGTGACCAGTCACCTGATCAGAGGGAGGAGTCAGTGTTTCCTCTGTTTTCCAGTCCCGGGCACAGCAGTGTGATTAAAACATTTATAAAAGTGGAGGGCGCAAATTTGTTTTTTGCAGGGGAGCACCAGACATGCTAGCACCGGCCCTGGATATGATAACACCAGATACTGAGGTAATGCAGGAATGAGGCATAAAATAGAGCTGTTAAGGTACTAGTAACAGGTTCCAGGGACAGACAAGGACATAACAAGCCAGGAATAATTACGGCACACAAAGCAGGAAAGTAAGTAATAAGATAGAATCCGACAGGTAAATCTGAAGGACACAGACAAGGTTCCAACTGGGATCAAACAACAGGTAACACAGCAGAGAAAAGCAGACAGGAGTAAAGCTTCAGTGGAGGCAGGAAGACAAAATGACCAGCACTCTGTTCAGTGAGGATCTGATATAAATACCCACTGAGTAGTTGCTGGTAATCAGACACATGAGTGAAATAATGACATAAGCAATCAGTCCATGATAGCAGCCCCAAGAGGCATCTCAGGATACTGCATATCTAGGAAAATGTAACAAAAAACGTACTTATTACAATATCGGTGGCTATGTTAATTAAATTACTTTTTTCTCATATGATAATTACACAATTGATACATTAATATACAAATAGTACTTGGATAAAATGACTATATCATTTATTTATAAAATCTAATAAAAAAAAGACCACTTAGTTCCCTTAATGACCATTTAATATACTAAAACCTGTATAAAATATCTTTTTTTTTTGTTAACCTATTAGAATATTGGTGACTTTTTTTTATCATATTCTAATTTTTCCACTTCGTAATTGTATAAGTCATAAATGAATATGCAAACAAAAACCTGAATATAATCACAATATAATGTATAACTACCTTGTAAAATAAATAGAAATTGCCATCTCGTAACACATAGCACCCTGCCTGGCAGTTTTATTACAGAGAAAGCCTGAATAAAGCTATCAATTCTGTTACAAACTTTATAGTAATTTTATTCATTTTTTTGTCTGTATATTGACCTAAATGTTATAATAAATATAGAGGACACATCAGAAAATTTAAGGTAAGTCATGCAAGAACGAATCCCTGTGGCCTCCTCTTCCCAGCACAGAAGGCTGGATGTGTGTGCTATTGAACATTGCATAGGGCTGGATCCAGACTTAAGTAAGTTCATGAAATTAGTTACTCCTGGGCTAAACCATTTTGATTGCAGGGGGGTCATATTCATCCGTTGCAAACAGTATTAGAGTTGAGAGGTGATGTTTCCTATCCCAAGTCTAATTAACAGTGTGATAGTAAAGCTGGTCAGTATCTGTGTGCAGTAAGCAATTGGGGCGGGGTGGGTGAGTGGACCAGAGAAGTAAGTGTAAATCCCGTCCTTTATTGGTAGGCGGTCACGAGATGCTCTGTATTGTAAAATTGGGCCTTATCCAGACCTACACTGGTTGGCGTTAAGACGCCAGCCAGCAGCGTAAGATCGGCTTAAAAGCCGGATCGGGTGTCCGTAGCAGCGCCGTAGTAACGCTGGAGGGGGCGTCCCCCAGCGTTACTATGTTCAGGTTAGTGTAGGTGAGCGGGGGGAGCTAGTTTAATGAGGGAGTGGTTTGCGGCTAAACGCTCCTGTGCGAGGGTATTTTCCCTTGCTTAGGCCGGCTGAAGTTAGGGTAGCCTTCAGCTGCCGTAAGCGAGGGAAAATACGCTCGCACAGGGGGAGTGTCTGGGAGAGTGCACGCCTTTACTAAGCACAGCGCATCGGCTTAGGTCTGGATCAGGCCCAAGCATTCTTACTCTAATCAGTCTCCCTCCACGTATTCCCCACAGGGGAGTCCTCTAAACTAGCTGTTGTGGGGAAATAATGAAGAGTAGATGGATCCAGTACATGTTCCTATATGAGTCAATAAAAAAACTAATTCAGATAAGAGGGTTAACACATAAAAATGTTTATTATATAAGAACATTTTTTGTTGTGTGCTATCCCGGAATTACTTTCTATTCAATGTATGATAGTTATGTTAAAAAGGATAAATGAAGCTTCAGTGGCTGTTTTACTACACATATAATGCAACTCATGTTATTCTGTGGTTTCTTTGTATTTCCACAATATTCTAAGAAGCCAGGCTTAATTAGATGCTTATATTCATAAGTTCTCTTATTTATAATCGTGCAACCACATGTAAGATGTGAAATCTATACAGTAAGAAATGTTCAGGAAGTAGTCCCCTCCTACTCACAGTTGTGTCAAGTAGCTCTCTCCACATCTATGGTGACGTTGGTTAGGAGCCACCTTTTCATAGTATTTTGGGTCTAAATGGATCTGGAAAATGTTTCAATTAAAGGGATTTAACCATTTAATATATATATACTTTAGCATACACATAGGCTCTTTACTCAGTCAGCAATGGTACATGATTCTTAGTAGCTTCCATATTATTAATGGTATATATCCAAGATGTTATATGACAGGGCTTTTTGAGAAATGCCTTCCCTGGTCAAGGAGTTTGTGGATGCAAGCTGTTCATGATTGGTAATTTAGGACCAGATGAAGACTTATGAACCTGCTGTGCTCGGAGCTCCGTATCAGGCTTCTGTGCAGGCAACGGGACTGGCTTGTGATCCGTGGGTCCTATCTGCCCTTAAGATTTCAGAGCTGTTGATACTTAAAATGGAGATTGCGATTTGCTTTTATATATATCTAACCCACAAGATTCCTTACCCACAATCCTGGATATAATCAATTTGGTCTGATTTCTGGATTCACCATTAATCATGACAAATCCATAACAATGTTGCTCAATAAGCAAATATCCCCCCTTGGAGTTCCATATATAAGTTACGATAGGCTAAACAGGCAATAAAATATTTGGGAGTACAGATCCCTAGAGACATAACTAATATATATTCTCTTAATTTAAATCCTTTGCTCGCTAAAGTGGAGGCGGAGATCAAGGGCTGGGAGGGTTTGCCAATCTCATATCTGGGCAGAGTTGCTCTTATAAAAATGGTAAATTTCCCTAAACTGTTATATCCTCTTCAGGTTTTACCCATTACATTAAAAGGGAAAGAAGAAAAAAACTTAAATGCCTTATTCCGTAGATTTATATGGCAACGAAAACCTCCTAGGATCAATCTTTTTAATATACAGCAGGGATTAGAGTCAGGAGGAATACATTTTCCCAATCTTAAACAATATAGTTATGCAAGTAACCTCAGAATAATTAGAGACTGGTTGAATAACACAAACATATATACAAACTCAATAATAGATCAATCGTTCATTCCAAGCATTGATCTTATGAATTTCTTACATATGTCCCAGGCAGATATGACGAGGGAAATGCGAGATAATCCATGGCTGATGGCAGCTTGGTCTACCTGAAAGGCAGTTCGCAAAAGGAACAAACTTAATTTTAGGTCTTCCCTATTCCAAACCCTGTTGAGAAATCCTCTTTTTCAGGAGGGTCAGGCGGACTTCCCTTTTAACCAGAGGAAAACCAAAGGTATAAATAATTTACATGCCTTGGTTGATTCAAGTCAACAATCGCCTCTTTCAGTGGCAGAATTTCCTGCCACTGAAAGGCCTTTTTTGCACACCAAGCACAACACTCACCCAGGACGATTGGCACAACAACCTAGATAGAGAACTAATCAAACCTATGAGTGGAAAAAGTGCTATATCACTAAATTATAAACTTCTCAATTGATGTGTATCAAATCTCCAAACATGTATCTCACACCCTTGGTCGGAAATATTTCCAGATCTATCTTTAGAAAATTTAAGTAAAACGCTAGTATACTTGTGCAAGGTATTGCCAGCTAGCACTTGCAAGGAAATGTTCTTGAATATATTTCATAGGGGATATCTGTCTCCACATCGCAGATTTTGCATGGGTCTAACAGATTCTGTGATCTAAGTGTGGATCGCTCGAGGCTTCCCTTTATCACTGTCTGTGGGGCTACCCGCTCATACAACATTTCTGGAAACAAGTTCAACTTTATACGTCAAATCATTTACTAGAATATGCCCCTTTAACACCACTTTGAGCGGTCCTGGGCATACCAGAACCAGCACTTAAATTCACAAAGGACAGTAGAAAATTATTATTGATAGTATCTGCAGTGCCCAAAAAATTCATTCTGTAACAGTGGATCAAGACATCCCCTCCATCACTAATGATGTTCCACCAGAAGCTTTTTCAAGTGTTCCGAATGGAATGGACTGGTTAGAGGCGTCCACTCAAAAAAAAAAAGGCACACAAAGGGTTTTTGGAATATGGGAAAGTTTTATTAAATCCTTCCTGACTTGACAAAAACATGTATACATAAGTGTTTCCATAATACCTTTTGGTATGAACTCAGGATTTATGACAATGATCTGCCAATCGTATTAAGAGATTGCTCCTTAGTGAGGACCAACGACCACAATAACTATACCCGAATAAAGCAATTAAGGCTATTTACTTGTTCAGTCACTTTAACTGTTATCTATAACTCGGAAAATTGTACATTACCCAAAAATTCTTTGTGATTATATTGTATTCTTATGCTTTCAAAATGACACATATGGTGCAATGCTGATATACTCTGCCTTGTTATGTGTGTTATGCAGATATCTGTGTGTACATTTGTACTCCAATATAAAAAATGTATTTAAAAAAAAATGGGGATTGCTCAGAAGTCTGGGTACAGCGAAAGGCATATAGCGCCCCTTCCGTAGCCTAACCCGAAGACTCCCTTCCCCGCAGGCTGACCCTAACCCTCCCCTTCTATTACCCTAACCCTAAATTCCCCAGAGCCTAACCCTAACCTCTCTGGCGACATCCAATGTGAAGGGTCCGGCGGTTTGCAATAAATGAAAGGGTAAATATGCCGATCGTCATACTAGCTGTTACTAGCTGTAATTTCAAACTTTGGATCTGGTCCTCTATGAGGCAATGCTTCTGGTCACATATCCCCACACTACCATAAATACAGGGTCTGGAGGCATTTGACATTTTTATGTTTTTTGTGGGTAGGGGGCTTAAAGCATATTTTTGCACATGGGCCCACCACTTGCTTTTTTTACTACTGATGTGATGACATGTGATAACCAAGTCATGGCTAAGTCCAATATGTAACCTTTCCACTGCTGCATCCTTGTTCACCCCACTCCACCTGAGCTCTATATTCACTTGAACTGTACTGAGTTCTTTGCAGAAGACAGTCTCAGCTTGCAGGGTGGGCTCACTCCCCACGCTTATGAAATATACATGGTGGATGGCTGAAGATAGGGTAATCATACAGTAAGGACTTGGATAGGTATTTTGTAAACACAGCGTTGTATGCAGAATATTTAAGGTAGAGTGCAGGATACTTAAATCCCTTGCACAAGTAGGAGTGCAGGTGGGAGTGCACTGGTCTCCTACATGCGTCAGTCACTGTTGTGGGAGCTAATGTACGTAATATA
>WWET01001938.1:167031-188934 GCA_011038615.1 Limnodynastes dumerilii | reverse complement strand
AAGCCTGCACGACAGAGGGGAGGACAGGGGGGCGTGCACTCCCCTATGTCTCGCGTAATTACAGACCCCGCATGCACGGAAAGTGTGCAGGAGTCTGAATCTGGTCCTATATCCCTAAATATGCGCATCTAAAACCCTGCAGATTCTTAACTGTGAATCAGGCTCATTGTGAATCAGATGCTGGAGCTCAAATAAGAAGTGAATAAGGAGATGGCCGAATAAGAAGCCAGCTTCAGCCTGGTCACTCATATTTACTTCTAAAAGTGCTTTGTGGACAGTATATAATTAGTTGTGTGAAGTGCGTGTTTGTTGTAGCCGTGGGAGTGGTGTAATGGCTGTGAGATGTATGTGTGTACTGTTACATTTTTGTGTGGCGCCTGGGAAAGCTGCACAGTACTTGTACCAAGCGCAGGCAGGTGCAGGGAGGCGGCTCCTTTAAGGGGGACCTGCTGGGATCTGTGCCGGGTGTAAGGGAGAAGTTCACCGGAAGAAAGGAGAGAGGGATGGAAAGGGAGAGGACAGGGGGACAGGGAAGGTGACTGTGTCACCAGCGCATGGGAGAAAGCTGGGTGCGAAGGAAAAGAGAGAGAGGGGCAGACAGTAATGTGGGTGTGCATGTTCTGGAGGAGGGCCTGAGAGGGAGGAGTGGGACAGGTCAATCACACAGCAGGTCTCGCACTGCAGGAGGTGACACGGATCTCCACTAGGAAGAGATCCTATCCACGCATGCCATCAGGGGATTCCATCGGGATCGGGTTTAAACTGGCCAGGATCACAAGTTTCATTTATAAGCCAAAACAGGGATTTATGGACGCAACCCCAGAGAAGAAATCAGAAACAAATCTGTGGCACAAATAAAGCAACAAAGATTTTTATACTGCGGCAAATCAGAGATCAAAGGTCCATAGCTGGGAAGGGGAGAAGTTCTCCAACAGTCTGATCAGCACCAGGGACAGAACCAGCACCGGATTAGGAGGACAGAAGCTGCTGGCGATGAGGATGGCTCTGGGTCCACTATGTTTCCTCTTAGGACTGGGACTGTGCTCCGGATTTAATATGGATACCCAGCTCCCGGTGATAAAACAAGCCGGTGTCCCAGGCGGGATGTTCGGGTTCTCGGTGACAATGCACCAGCAAAGTGAAGGTCAGACGCGGTACCTGTGAGTATCTCTGCAACTTGGCATAGGGATCTGTGACATCTCTGCAACTAGTATTAGGGACATGTGTATCTGTGACTATCTCTGCAACTAGTATTAGGGACATGTGTATCTGTGACTATCTCTGCAACTAGTATTAGCAACATGTGTATCTGTGACTATCTCAGCAACTAGTATTAGGGACATGTGAACCTGTGACTGTCTCTGCAACTGGGCATAGGGACATGTGTATCTGTGACAATCTCTGCAACTAGTGTTAGCGACATGTGTATCTGTGACAATCTCAGCAACTGGGCATAGGGACATGTGTATCTGTGACTATCTCAGTAACTAGTATTAGGGACATGTGAACCTGTGACTGTCTCTGCAACTGGGCATAGGGACATGTGTATCTGTGACTATCTCTGCAACTAGTATTAGGGACATGTGTATCTGTGACTATCTCTGCAACTAGTATTAGGGAAATGTGTATCTGTGACTATCTCTGCAAATCTGTGCAAGTGGGTATGTCTATCTGTAAGTAGCTCTACAAGTGGCTATAAGGGACATGCCAATATGTAAGTAGCTCTGCAAGTAGGTAAAAGGGACATGTGTATCTGTGAGCATCCCTGAAAGTTGGTACAAGGGGCCTGTCTATCTGTGAGCATCTATGCAAGTAAACATAAGGGGCATGCATATCTCTGCAAGTGAGCACTGTTGGAAGTGGGGGTTAGTGACATGCACCTGTAAATACCTTTGAAAGTGGGGTTAAAGGAAAATATTTGGGTAAGGTATGTGTAAACCTGTAAATATCTCTAAAAATGAGCATAAGGGTTGTGTGTACTGTAGCTGCTGGGTGACATGGGCTTAGGAACATGCGGTTATTAGAACATCAAAGGTAAATATGTGTATGTGAGAATTAAGAGGTATCTCTTGGTAACCACTTGGAATTGAATGTATAATTACAACTGATCAAAGGCATCATCAATACTGTATAACCACACACATGGGACATATTTATGGGAAATGTAATTCAGTGTTAATAATTTAAATGGGAGGGATATCTGTTATTAATGTGGAGGCAGGTGTTTGCATAAATCTCTCACTATTGTCGGGGGAAAGATTATCATAAGGAAAGTAGAACACATGGCAGCTTAAATGCAGCAAGGACCCTGCGGTTCAGACAGACATTTTTTTTTTGCTTGATTATGACTGATAAAGAGATAATAATGGGAATTTATTGCATTCATTTGTTTTATGGAGGCCGCCGTTGTTGTTGAATATTATGTGTTCAGCAGTAAGACTTGAGCCGCCATGTTTGTAGAGTAGCAGGGAATATGAGACGCTGCCAGGGAAGGGGTTAATCTGCACTGTCATTAGAGGGGCTGTTGGAGAAATCCTTTGCTGCACAACAAGAGACCCAACTTTCCTCTCCTTTGTTCATCACACCTGCAGATAAGAAAGTTTCTAAGCCCTGCAGGGCGGGGTGTGCAAATACTTGAGCACACTATCATAGTACACACTTACACTACAGTGCAATGTACATGGCCAAATCACATCACAGAACGTGCTCTGCTGCACAAAGAGCATAATGAAACATATACTGCAGTGTTATTATATAGTGTACCGATTCCAGTGTGAATGTATATGAAATGTAATTTAATATATCACAATCATCAGTAGGTTGCAGTATAGTAATAGTTGTGTTTTTGGTATGTTTTTCTATGTAAAACAATGCTGGTATTTGCCTAAAATCATAAGTTGACACAATTACCCCATTGTATTAGTCTAGTCCTTTATATGGCTGAAGTCATCTCCACTACAGATCTATATTTGCCCCACAGTAGTGCCCACAGTTCTTTAAATGCCCTACTGTGGTGCCCATCAGGCCGTGAGTGCCCCCCACTCCTTCTCTTGTCTCTAATCGTCTCTCCAATCCTGTATATGTTCCACTGTAGAGGCTCCAGGTGCTGGATTTACTAGGCTGCAGGAAAGTAGAAATGTTGCCCATAGCAACCATTCAAATTCTAGCTTTCACTTTCCTGTTACATACTAGAAAATGTCAGTTTGAATCTGATTGGTTGCTGTGGGCAACATCTCCACTTTTCCTTTCCCACAGTTTAGTAAATCTGGCCCCAAAAGTGCACCAGGTTTCAATTAGCTGGTCTGCATAGCACCACCTACCATCCTCCAAAATGCACAGGTTATAGCCAAATGAATGCCCATTTATAACAATTGTATTACACAGAGAATGGTTATGAATTATACAGCACCTAGCAGTTCAGTAAAATATAAAATATAGTTCTTCCTTCTCTGCTCTGATAGGGCCACTATACACATGGATACTGACAGGCATATAGTTACCTTCTCTCTCCATCTTACTGCCATCATATGACCCAACATTGGCAGTCAGCCTTAGGACTGGATCCTGAGTGACGTAGGACACCCAACTTACGCACACAAAGTCGGGTGTCTGGTCTTGAGGGCGCATGTGCCCCCCAGATGTTATGTGCGATTTCCGCACTTATCACCTATCATGCAGAACTAGATAGGATGTACGTACAATACGGTTCTTATCTTCCATCCACCAAGGTGGGCGGGGTGGAATATGTAAATTTTACAGTAGAGGTAGGGTTTACTACATACTACATTCATATGGACCGTTGATCCGCACATCAGTGTTAAGGTTACCTTATGGCAGCTTGTCTGCCATAAAGTCCATACGACAGATGGGAGCGACACGGGGAGTTTATTCCCCTCTTCCGTGCGGACTTTATGACCCTCACAAGTAGAGAAAGCTTTGGATCCGGTCCCAGGTTAGAACTTGACCCTAAGTATCCCTTGTATGAGCAGGTTTTGGATTGTAAAATATATGAACAGTAAATAAACATAAAGGGCCTGATCCAGACCTACGCTGATGCACTGTTTAGTAAAGCACAGCGTATCGGCGTTCACTCCCCCCGACACTCCCCCTGTGCGAGCGTATTTTCCCTCGCTTACACCAGCTGAAGGCTACCCTAACTACAGCCAGCCTAAGCAAGGGAAAATATGCTCGCACAGGAGCGTATTAACTAAAACCGCTCCCTCCCTCCCTCCCTCATTAAACTACCTCCCCCCGCCTACCTACACTAACATGTGCGTAATAACAGCAAGGGACGCCCTCTCAACCATTACTACGCTGATACTACGGATGCCCGATCCTAGATCGGGCGTTTCCGTAGTGACGCCAGCCAACATCTGGGCGGCGCAAGCGCAGATCGGCTTTTCAGCCGATCTTAAGCTTACACCCAGCATATTTCCGCAGGGCAGGGTGGGTCTGGATCAGGCCCAAAGACACCAGTAGAGGCACAGGTTCAGCTGCCAGGGATCCGACAATTCAGGAGGGGCCCAATTTCTTTGTCAAAGTGATACATAGGGATCCTTACAAACCTGCAAGTTACTCCCCTTTGTAGACTACTTCACTACATCACACAATGCATTCCAGCATGTGACCTTAATGATCAGACAGGAGGAACATGTGACGTGTACCACTATTGTCCTGTGTGTGAATAATATCTTGTGTAGCCTGTCACAGGATAGGCAGAGGAACAGATCAGAGCATTCTTTCATAATGGAGCTGGAATGTATGGATAGGGAGCCAGCTCCAGAGCTGCGTTACCATTACATCTCCTAGTGTAGCGTAATTACTATGCACTCCCCTTGGCTCTCCCCTCGGCCGGAAGTAGTTTAGCCGTGTTTCGCTTTCCAAACCCTACCTTATCTTTTCCAAGCGTAACTCCTGTCAGCTGTAATGGCTGCACGTACTTACGCTGCTATGCGCGCCCATACTGTACGATTTAAATGCCTCGCCCCGCCTCCGAAGCGTAATTACGGGTGTCTTATGTCTGGCACACCCCTTCATTCATAGTTACGCTGTTGATAGTAGTCTGGTACGTACGTTCAGAGTTACGCGTTGTAACATCTGTCGTGCGCAGTGCAAAATAGCGTTTTTACGTCTCCATCTAGCATAAATACGCTAGCGTACATGGTTCTGGATCTACCCCAAGGTGAGTATATTTAAGCTGTGTTAGAGAACAATATAATGAATTAAGTGATGAGTCCCTTTTTCTGTACACATAACATGCTCTAAAGATTAGTTTAAAGAGGATTTCCCCCTCTTCCCAATACTTCAACTTACTGGGACCAATTTTATAATGATATGTTATTAGATTTTCTCAACGCTGTGATTGTATTTCACTCTGGCTGTTCTACCTCTTGTCTGTTAGTAGATTCCTGTCATTCTCTGCCACCACTATTGTCCCTTTCTATTTGCCAGTGTGCTGCCATGGTTTACTAGAGAATTCAGCTATGGAATTTCACGCGTATAGGAGAGCTCAGTGGTAATGACACCAGTGAGCTGTTCTCACCACTTCCAGCTTCTAAGTTTAGAGTTAAAAATTGTAAGTAAAATTATTACTATTGTCTTCCTGGAATAAAAAGTGGAACTTGCTGAAGATTTCTCTTTACAGTAACTTGTTATTACACAAATATGGTTGATTTGTCAATCATTGTCAGAGTGTGCTCTAGCTAAGCTACACTAGCAGATTGCAATGGCGTTAAAGTGCCATAGATGGAATAAGATCCTGAATGAAGTATAGTATAAACCTAGCAGAAAAACAAAGCCCTGTAATGAACAATAACATCTAATAGGCTCCCAGAATGTTCTCAGAAGATGTCAAACTTGCTCAGATGTTTACAGTACGTATGTGTGTACATACAGCCAGTACATATGTGTGCCCTGGGTGAGTAAGGCAGAAGGTGGTTGAGTGCACAATGCTATCAGCATGAGGGGCTTAATGGATAATGAAGGTGGAATTTGTATGATGGGGAGGATGATTATGAGGCACCATTGCCAGGAACACTAATGACAGGTATGTGTGGCATCCTCTTGTCCCATGATAACAATACAACTACCAGCAGTTTTCATTGGCAGGGTGGAAAAGTACAGCATTGTATACTTCAGGTGTGTGTGTGTGTGTGTGTGTGTGGGGGTATGTTAATTGTACAGTAAGGGCTTGGTTCTTCACTGTTCCTATTTTCTGTGGGGGCATTACAGGGATTGTAAGGTAGGATACTGGTGTTGGAAGTTCTGTGTATGTAAAGGGAGACCACATGTGAGAGGAGTGATTTTCCCTTGCCAACAATGGAGTTAGAATCTCACAGCGATCTGGCATCACAACCAATTATTTATATTTATTCCCAAGATTAAAAGTAATGTTCTGCACGGTGTATGTCCTGAAGGCACAGGCCGTCTAGGGCCCTGTTGATCAGGGGGCCCCACCGGCCTAGATTAAACACTGCAAATAATCTCTAACCTGGTCGCAGACTATAGCCTAGGGCTGGGACTCTGTAAGAGGGAGGTGACAGCGGGCGTCTCGTTGCCTGAACACAGCCCCAAAGATGGCATAGCTCTTGAAAGGCTGGCAGCAGAGATACCTATCAATGATCTAGAGTAGACCATAGGTTTCCAAACCAGTCCTCAAGGCTCCCCAACAGTGCATGTGTTCCAGATCTCCCTACAGAACAAGGTATATTATTATACCACCTGCTGGTCTTTTACACAGTCAATAATGAACACACCTGTGCTCCAGCAATAACATGTACTGTTGGGGAGCCTTGAGGACAGGTTTGGAAACCACTGATCTAGACAGTGCTGGATCTAACATGTTAATATGGACTAGGGGCTAGGAATTACTTTTGGGGTTACCAGGATATTACTCTAGTGACATTAGCAAGGGAGGTGCATTTGTACATGTAGCATGTGCTTAAATAAAAAATAGAAATTAAGGATAAATGAAAGACTTAAACATAACACAATTTGCTATGAATCATGGAGAACATAATGGTGGATAACAGATGCATTTATTCTTTACATTTTGGTATATTTTATACCAAAATGACCTCAAACCCTCTTTAATCTTATTATTTTACTTTTGGATATTTGAATGATTAACCAAGCATGTTTAACTTGCTCTAAGTATTAATTTCTGCCACATTTGTATAATTGTATATGTTAAAATCTGTCTTAATACAAGTGCAGAGTTTGCTTGGCAGTGTTTACCTGTATATGGGTAAGGGTGTGGAACCTGTAGTATAGGTGTATGCATCTAAGCTCAACTTCCTATTACGCATTCCATGGATTCTTCAAGTTCTCCCTGCACCTCCCTCCTGCACATACCTCATCTCTTTGCAAATCTGTAGCCTGGGGAGCACAATTCATTCATTCGCCCTCCAGAAATAGAAAATAATGCCAGGGAGGTCACATCATGTGCTGGGTGACTTTTCCCAGGCATACTGCTGTGCCTGAGACCAGCAGCGTCAATGTTCAATATATATCACTCTGCTTCTAAACACTCATATACATAGATAATACTATAAATATTTGTTTAGACAATATATTTAAAAAGTGAACTGAAAATCTGATTACTTAAAATAAGCATTTATGTTATTATAGAAAATATTTGTACATATATTTATTGCAGAACATTTGCAACGTCATACCAGTAAAGTACTTTCCGTTGAGACAAGAATTCCAGAGGACGAGTAAAAACCTGCTCTCCACTGACTGTGTAGAGTCTAATCGAGGGAATTCTATCCTCTACAAAACTTGTGTATTTTACAGGCTGTTTGCTGAGTATTAAATGGCACAATATGACAAAGCTAGCTCCATGGCTATTTTTATTCTGTGTATAATGATTAAGATCTTTTCTTGGTCACTATTTTCACTCTGTCCTTTTATTTCATGGTAATATAGTATAGTATAATATAATATAATCATTCTAAAACTAATACTTAAAGCTAAGGACTAAAAATCTGTCAAGGACAGGCCACTTAAACCTGCAATCATTTTTAGTAAATTGAGATAGATTGGAAAGTGCATAGTTTATATATTTTATTTTGAAATGATTGCTTTGAGGTATTAAAGAGAAAATGATAATGGTTTTGTTTATGATTGCCATTGCCTTTACCTTTCAAAGCTGCATTTTTCTGTAGGGTCTCGCTTTATTTACACATTTAGGCCCAGATTTACTAAGTTGTGGGTTTTGAAAGAGTGGAGATTTTGCCCATAGCAACCAATCAGATTCTAGATCTTATTTAACTATTGCATTCTAGAGAATGTCAGCTAGAATCTGATTGGTTTCTATGGGCAAAATCTCCACTCTTTCAAAACCCACAGCTTAGTAAATCTGAACCTTACTGTTAATAGACAATAGAAAGTGGTTTTATTTGCTGGATACACAAACCCTAAAGAAACACCTTGATGCGGGCTACACTTTCAGCTATATCACACAAACAACACACCTTCCCATACCTCAAGAGTCCCCTGCAGAGTTCCTATTGATTCTCTAACCTGGGACTCAAAAAAAAAAATCTTTCTCTCTTTATACAAGCCCCAGGTATTTCCATGACTTATGTACTTTACTTACACAATGATAGTTCCTGCCAGTCTGAAACAGGGCGACAATCAATAGTGGACAACCAGGTAACAAGGATCCTATTATGTCAAACTTGGCACTTTTGACTGCTTTGAAATGAACTAGGAAGCATGCATCTTAATAATAGGTGCAGAAATGCAACATCTAAGAGGAGATATGATTACTATATACAAATACATCAAGGGTCAATACAGAGAACTTTCATGGGAACTTTTTACCCCAAGGACTGTATACAGGACACGGGGGCACCCACTAAGGTTAGAGGAAAGCAAGTTTCACAACCAGCAAAGGAAAGGGTTCTTTACAGTAAGGGCAGTAGGGAGGTGGAATTCACTGCCAACAAAGGTAGGGATGGCAGATTCACTGTTTAAGAAAGGATTAGATAAATTTTTAACAGAAAAGGACATCCAGGGTTACCAGTACAGCAAATTTAAATGAAGGACAGTAGTGGAGCCAGGGAGAAATAGGACGGCCATCTTGGGTCAGCAGGGATTTTTATTTATTTATTTTTTACAGATTGCAACAGTTTGGAGGTTGCTTCATATGGATTATCTGAATCAGTTTCAATGATAAATATAGGGATCGCAGGAGATCCATAATAGGTTGAACTTGATGGACTGGGGTCTTTTTTCAACCTCCTCCACTATGTTACCTGGGACTATTTAAGACTGGTACCCAGAAGTGTTTATTCACTCATAGAGCTTGCAGCACATACAGTGCAATCACATCTCACTGACACTCACTGTATACATTTCATTCATGCTGATTACCTGAAATGAACATAGTCAGTATCTGTATTGCATACATACAGTAACTGTTTCTCTCCCCTCCCCCAGCCCTATGGGTGTCTCTCTAGCCTGCGGCTTCTGTCTGCCACTCTCCTGCTGGAACATGTAAGGAAAGGGGGAGGTTGGAGCTGTCACTGACGACATTGCTAGACTTCACTCAGCGCACTTATCTTCATTTCAGAGGTCAATGCTGGTTTGTAATATAAATGTGCATTGTATATATGTTGTATATATGTATGCTAGTGAGTACTGTGGTTTCCCAAGGAGCATAGATATAGTCCCTGTCAGTGTTTACCTGAACTGTATCTGATATATACTTATTATATACTCTGTCTCTCCTTCACCCTCTTCTTGTTACCTGCATTAGGGAAAGGAAGGGCTGCAGGGGTAGGATACTAAGGATTCTCCCGTATCACAGCGTTCCCTAATCATCTGTTATATCCAAATTACAGGATTATACTGAGCACTAACTAAAAACACACAAGAAAACAACAAAATCCTTTATTTATTGAGAAACAAACTAAATATTTTCCACCTGTTTCAGGGAGTTTAAGACTTTGGTCCTGATTTAGGTTTTATTCCGTACGTAGCAATGGAGACATTTGCACTGAATTTGTGATTCACAATATCGCATGTGGGAGAGCAGCCCCCCCCCCATCTCTCCTATGTGCGGAGAATGAATCCATCTGTAGGGGCAACCATAACTATTCTGTCCGCATCTCCATGCGGTTTTGGCGGCCTAATTACTTTATTGTGTACAATTTGTATATTTTTTTTATTTCTGTTTAGTTTTTGTTCAGTTTGGTTCAGATTTTCCTTTTCACATTTTGTTCTTTGTTTATCCTCTGTGCAATCTAGGGGTACAGTGGTCTAGCACACTGCATATGTGCTATACAGCAGGTTTCAGTATCTGTCATATTTGTTCATTAATGGTTTTAATATAGCGCTATCAGATTACACAGCGCTCTACTGAGAACATTTCTCATTCACATCAGTCCCTTCCCCATTGCAGCTACATACTAAGGTCCCTGACACATACATACACACACACACACAGACATTAGGGTTAACTTATTCAGTAGCCAATTAACCTACTGGCATGTTTTTTATTTGGCGTATGGGAGGAAACTAGAGCACCCAGAGGAAACCCACGCAAACACGAGGAGAACATACAAACTCCACACAGATAAGTCCAAGAATCAAACTCATGACCTCAGTGTTGTGAGACACAAGTACTACTCACTGAGCCACCATGCAGCCCCAAGTAGCACTTGTGTAGGGCCCAGATTCAGACCTCTGTATGTTTGGCTTACTTACATAAGACTTACTTCTGTACGCAATCAGCTGAATTCAGCTGCCGGATGGAGGTATGGATCCAGGGGCTGATTCAGAGTTACAACCTTTTTTTAGGTGCAAGACCTGAGCAATACCATGTTGAATTGCAAGGGGAGGCAGCTTTAAATTGTAAAACCAGAAATAAAATTAGGAGATGAAGTTTCTTAGCTCAACTCTATTTTATAAAATAAACATAAAGCTATGCAGTATTTTAGTTCTATGTGTAAAAGTAATGTATTTCCCTGAATGCAATTTAAAATTAATTAACACCCCTTCCTTTGAAAAATGGTTTATCCGAGCTGTACACTTTCACCTAAAAAAAGGTGTAAGTACATCTCTGAATCAGATGGGGCAAGGATTGATGGGGATGCTTGTTTATACATTGTAAAGCACTATGTTATAGGATGGTGCTATATAAAACCTGTAAATAAATAAAGTCTTAATCAGTCTCTGCACTTTTTCTATGCCTGCACTATTTACCTGCTAGTTTTGACACTAAGTAGTGTGTATTGGTGCTTTCCCAGCCTTTACTGCACAATCACTTCTTGATATTGTGCAGCCTGTCATTGAAGCTTGGCATACCACCCATGTGACCTGCCTGCGCTCGTCATTGTGCCTGTTTGCATGAATGAATGTTGGCACTGCCCGTTGTGTGTCAGGGTGTGGTTTGTTGAGTGTTATCTTCAACTTCCTCTGAGTCACCAAGCATTTCAGCCATGCAGGTAGTCACCGGAGATCCTCTTACTGTTACCCACCAACGGGGCCATTGACCTATTAAGCACTTGTGGGAAGCAGTGGTAATTGCACTGCAGAAAATCATGTCATTACTCCAAGGCAATCATCTGCACCATTAGCTTATGCCAGCAAAGGGTGTTTTAAGGCAAACATTTCATTAATTCTGTGATGGTACAAAACAAGATGTAATACTCCCTCAGCACCTAACTGCTCCAGACATTAACCCCCTCAGGCCCCTAACATACATTTTACACAGATCTGCAACATCTGCAGCATCTGGCCACATGAAAGCAACCTGTGGCTCTGCAGCTGCTGTAAAACTACAAGTCCCAGCATGCTCACAGACATTCTCTTATGTGCAGAGTTGTAATTATGACCACAGCCCTTGTAGTAGATAATGGATTCATATAGATAGAGCTCTCCGGTATGTAGGCCAGGCTGCACTCTCCCATACTTTACACTTGCTGACTAAAACCAGGTGACCTTAGTCTAAACACTTTAGTCAGGATGCTGGGGAGTGAAAGCACCAGAGGGAGGAATACACAAGAGATAAGAAATGGAGAGGGGGGTAGCAATAAATTAAACCTGGAGACAGCTTATATTACCAGACTATAGCAATGGAGCTTTTCTGTGGTATTTGGATAATACTGCCCTTGTGTAACTAACATTTTTGGCATATTTTATAGTCACCTAGAAGCATGAGTGGGAGCTGACAGGTAACCCACAGTCTATTCTTAATGTTGTGGACCCAGACGGCAAGATTTGGGGGTATATTTATATATTAGGCTTCTAAAGCGTAAAAGTTTTTTGTTACCAAAAGTAATTAGGGAGTGTCAACGGGTGTGGGTCTCCGCAAAGAATGGCCCTATTTCGATAGGGCCGTTCTCTCCCAGCCAACCCCAACCCTTCCCCTAATTCTAACCCTAACCTTCCCCTTCCATTACCATAACCCTCCCTTCCCTGCAGCTTGACCCTAACCCTCCTTTCTCCCTTCTCCCTAGCCTGACCCTAATACTCCCTTCTCTATAGCCTAACCCTAAGACCCTCCTCCCCGCAAACTGACCCTAACCCTCCCTTCCCTGCAGCTTGACCCTAACCCTCCCTTCTCCCTAGCCTGACCCTAATACTCCTTTCTCTATAGCCTAACCCTAAGACCCCCCTCCCCGCAGCCTGACCCTAACCTCCCCCTTCTATGGTCCTAACTCTCCGTTCCTAAGCGCCTAACCCTAACCCCCCCCCTAATACTAAAATGCCCTACAGAGGTTACTCACCTCTCCGTAGCTGTCGGCGGGTCTGGGAAAATGAATGGGTGAGTATGCCAATCAGCACTCACCCATTCATAAAAAAAATTCTAAAATGCCCCCCCTATCTGAAATAGAGACAGCTAAAAAGTAGAGACAGGCGAAATGTAGATAAAGCGGTTGCATTCTCCGGCACGAAAATCTGAATTGTGAAAAAGGGACATCCAAAAGTCCCTTTTTCGAATACTTACCTTTTTATACTTTTTTTTTCAGAATTGGTGAGTAAGCCGTTCGGCATACTTCACCCATTCACCTTCAGAAATGACAATATCCCTCTGCCGCCGCTTCCGCCGGACTGAGGGACAGGTGAGTAAACTCTCTGTGCGGGGTAGGGAGGGTTATCTGCAGGGGAAGGAGGGTTAGGGTTCAGGCTGCAGAAGAGGGAGTTAGGTTCAGGCTGCGGGAGATGGTGGGTTAGGGTCAGGCTGCCAGGAAGGGAGGGTTAGGGTTACTGTAATGAGAGGGGAGGGTTAGGGTTAGAATAAGGGAAAGGAGTGGGGGGACTATTTTTACAAACTTTTCGGAGCATCTAACTTTTCGGAGGCATCGATTGCAATCCCTCCTCGAGGCATAAGCAATCCAAATCCCAGCCAGTTCGCAACTGGCTGGGAGAAGACGGCCCTTTCAAAATTGGGTCGTTCTAACTGGAGACCCACACCCCTTGAAAGTAAGCATATGATGCCTGATTCAGACTTAAAATAATAGAGGAAAGTTACTCCTGGGCTAAACCATGTTGATTGCAGGGGAGTCATATTTCATCTGTTGCAAACAGTATTAGAGTTGAGAGGTGATGTTTCCTATCCTAAGTCTAAATAACAGTGTGATAGTAAAGCTGGTCGGTATCTGTGTGTAGTAAGCAATTCAAAGGTATATCCCTGCATGCAAAGAATACAGTTGACTTTACTCCCCATGAAATCAATATGGTTTAGCCCAGGAGTAACTTTCCTCTCTTATTTTAAGCACCTTCTTAAGTCGGAATCATTCCCATGATTGGTTACTGTTGACAAGATTTCCCTTTACTCTTCATAAAATATACCCCGGTTCTGTGTTCTTATGCACAGCACACCAGAAACACAGGTTTATTTTATTGCAACTTTAGATTATAAGCACAAATAGGCAATGTTAGGAAAAAAGAAGGTTTACCTGAGTGATTCGATCTCATGAGCAGGTTACCGCTTTTTACGGTCACTTCATGCTCTATTGTTTGTCCATGTTGTCTCCCATCTAATTCGAGTGTCACATAAACTGATACATTTAATTTTGAGCACATTACAGGTCTCTGCCGAATCTCGCTGAATATTGCTGTAGAGAGCTTCATGTCACTATTGGCCAGATTCAGCTCATCGCGAAGCCTGATCGCGGTGGCTTTTTAGCGAATTTACTTCACGGATTTTAATACGTACCTCTATGGGGTGTGTATTAAAATCCAGAAATTGTTGTTATAAAGGGAATAGGCGCAGTTCACGCTTTTACCTGTCTTCACGGACAATTGAATTGGGCCCTATGAAAATAGCCATTTCTGGGAACGATTTGTGAAGGTCATTCATAGACGTTTGAATAATGTAAACTGGATTTTACTGGCCTTGTAAACATGTGCCATATGTCCCCAAAGTGGGACTCCAGTGAAATCTTTACTGTATGTAATAATTTAGGGGTATTTTTACCATTCAATTTCAAAATACAAATTTGTTACTAATTAATTATAATCTATTAGCCCCATTTTCGGTATTGTTATATATGCTGTTGGAAGAAGAAGGTTGTGGGCCATCTAGCAGCATATTATAAGGGCCCCCAATTACTACCCAATTGTCATCATTTTCTCATTAAACATAGGACTGCTTGTTATCTGTCACAAATAATTCTACACAAATTTATCAAATGTTTGGCAACATTGGGCCTGATCCTCACCTACGGGCACCTTACGGTCGCCCGAGGTCAGTGCGGCCGGCATCGTAGCGGGGAGTACATGCCCCGTGCACTCACCGCTGTCAGTAGTAAATCTGGACATTTACGTGTCCAGATTTCTATCCTAACTCGTAAGAGCCGGCATACGTAACATACATTATGTACGCAGGGCCTTACCCGTTGTAAGGAGGTTTTGCGCATGCGCACAACAATCAAAACAGAGGAATCACGTACCACATGTAGGTAATTCCCCTGTCGGCCGTAGCCCAGGATATGGGCCATTGACACTAGTTGCTGTGTTGTTCTCATATATTTCAGAGATTTACTGTTTATGGGCCTGATCCAGAGCTATGTCGCCTGGCGTTAATACGCCGGGTGTAAGCGTAATTTTCGTCTAAAAAAGACGATCTGCGAATGCGAGATCCAGGATTGGATGTCCGTAGCAGCAGTAACGCTCAGTGTAACATCGTAGCTCTGGGTCAGGCCCTATGTCCCTTGATTTATAGACAGAATACCTGCTCTACACTGTAATAAAAATCCACTAATGATTTGTGTTCTGTTAGCAGACACAGACAGATTGAGAAGTAGCTGATAACAGTGCAATACTCTTGTTTTACTGCATAGAAACTGTGAACAACAATAAACATGGCGCTTTTTATTTATCACTACATTTCTTTGTGGTATATTTGTAAATATGAATTTGTTAGCTACACACATTGGGCTGGATTCAGATTTAAGGAGCTTGAAATTAAGAGAGGAAAGTAATTCCTGGGCTAAAAAATGGTGATTGCAGGGGAGTCATATTTCATCTGTTGCAAACAGTATTATAGTTGAGAGGTGATGTTTCCCATCCCAAGTCTAAATAACAGTGTGATTTTAAAGCTGGTCAGTATCTGTGTGCAGTAAGCAATTCAAAGTTATATCCCTGCATGCAAAGAATACAATTAACTTGACCCCCCCTGAAATCAACATGGTTTTGCCTAGGTGTAACCTTCCTCTCTTAATTTAAAGCTCCTTCTTAAGTCTGGATCCAGCCCATTAAGTTTTGTCCATTAGCCCTGATCCCATCTGTGTGCTTGTTCTATAGTTTTTGGCCTTAAGCAGTGCTCCTCAACCAGTGTGCCATGGCACACCAGTGTGCCACGGGATGTTGCCAAGTGTGCCACGGTGCAATGCCTCCAACAGGAGAAAAAGCACTGGAAGACCTTGCAGATACATGAATGTGCAATACTGGAGAGCTAAAGACACACGATTGGTTATACTGGAGAGGCTGCAGACACATGAATGGGAACTACTAGGGAGGCTGGAGACACAAGGTGGGGGCTACTGGGGAGGCTGCAGACACATGATGGGGGGCTAACATAGGTAAATTAGTTATAAGAAAAAAAAGTTATTAGCTGCGATTTTTTTATTTATTAAATAAAAAATAATGTAATATCTGTGTATGTACTTTGTAATTCTTGCTTATTTTTGTATATTTTGCTTTTGGTGTGCCGCAGAATTCTGGGAAGGGCTTAGGTGTGCCGCGTAATTCTGGGAAGGACTTAGGTGTGCCGCGGAATTCTGGGAAGGACTTAGGTGTGCTGCGGAATTCTGGGAAGGGCTTAGGTGTGCTGCGGAATTCTGGGAAGGGCTTAGGTGGGCCGAGGGTGAGAAAAGATTGAGGAGCACTGCCCTTAAGTATTGTAATCGTGAACTAATGTGCATTCCTTTAACAAAGAATAATGATAATTAGACTTATAAAAATAACTACAAACCGCTGTAATAATCTCCATTTTACCTTATATAGGCTGCTTTCTGGAGCCCCGCAAGATACAGCGCCCCCTGGTGTGAATGCTAACAGGACAGGTTCTCTCTATGCCTGTCCCATCACCACCTCAAGTTCAGACTGTTTCAGAGTCTCCATCGATCAGGAAAGTGAGTTTGGAATTCCGCTATTTCTTGTTATCTTCTGTAACTATCTTATTGTAAATCAAAGCTAAAGTTGGCTTCCAGAGTTTCTTAATATCAAACCACATGTTGCCTGATATAGTTACGTTAATGAAACAATATTCAATTTTCAACTGTAAATGGATTCCTGAAAATCTTGTTTTGAAGTGGTTCTACATCCCCCATGAGGGAAATGAAAGTTGCCCCTCTGCCTTAAATGGTGACATCAGGCAGTAAGGTGCCCACATATTCCACCCACTAGGTCATTGAATCCCAACCTCTTCTCTATTCTAAAGCTACTCCAGGCAGATCAATAGCAAATGAGCAATTACCATTCCCACAAGAGGAGTAGAACTCATTTAAATGACTTATGTGGCTTATGTTGAATGAGAAGATATTGATCTGTCTGTCTGGGAATTATGTTCACCTAAATTTTAAGTGTTCCACCTCCAGTTCACTTTCATTAATTGCAATACAGAAAGTCAAGTAATCCAGGGCATCAAAAATAATCAAATTTGCCTTGCAGGAAAAAGAAATGGTTTATAAAGTAAGGAGCAAGAATGTTGTCTATAGTAAAAGCTTGAGGTACAAACTGACATATACACCCAGAGCTTCTCATTTTCCTGATTTTGGCGGGAATTCTCAATTTGTTGTTCTAAGGGGCTTAGGTGAAAGTGGGTGAGAAATCACACAAATAAAATTTAGATTCCTGAAGCACTTCGTTTAGTCTCTTTTCTTCATTGGTTGTTGGGGTTTATCCCTCCCCAAAAGCTGCTGCGGAACTTATTTTATTTGGAAGACCTTCTCACTAGAGCTCCGCCATTTTCAGTGTGAGATTCTTGTCTGGGTTTAGAGGAGTTGAAAGCTGGGATTGGAAGCCATCTGCAATCCCAGGGCAGATCTGGTCCATGTTGGGAGGAGTGAATAAATGTAATTTTGTTTTCAATCCTCTTACGCTTTGTATACAAATGAAAATTTAATTCTTTCCATAATATTACAACAATACTGGGCACAAATAGTGACAGCAGTGTTGGGTAACTGGTCTGATATTTGGGCATGGGTGTCCATTTGGTACAATTACAAATGAACGATGCAACAGAGCATTAGTCTCGGAATGTGGCACAGTGAATGTAAACTAGAGGGGCTAAACTACTGAAAAGGAAAAATGAAGATGTTACTCATAGCAGATTCGAGATGACATATGTAATATAATAATATCTAATATGAAAGTGAGAGCTAGAATCTGATTGGTTGCTATGGGCAACATCTCCATTTTTATTGAGCAGTTTAGTAAATCTAGCCCTCAGTTTGGAGTACGGGTTTTTATTGTATTTTGTGAAGTTTCTGTTCTCAATGCATGTGCACAGAAGGAAGGTCTCTACAAATAAGTGAGATTCTCAGTTGTACACAGTGTGTGACTTACTGGATGGTGATAGGTTGGCGTTTACAATGTTAGGTGAAGTAGGGGTGTGATTATGTACCTGATTCACATATGAAATATATGCAATTGTGACAGTTTTAAACCCACTTTACCACTGGTGTAACTAATAACGATGACAATATTAATGATAGAAAATCACCCACACACAGAATGGAGTTTCTAAAAAGATGGCTATAACTGAGATAATAGGCATGGTTGTAAATGTTTTTGCATGCATTGTGGGATGCAGTTATTCTGTTAGGTCAGGACCGAATCCAAACTTCAAATTTCAGACCACATCCAGAAAAGAGGTCATCAGCACAGAGCAATCCCAGTGCAGTGCTGGATGGGACCATTTCCTATGTTGTGGGAAGAGGAAAGCGCTTGTGCTATGTGAGGGAGGAGCAGTATGTAGATAGTACAGGGAGGTAAGTACCATCCATACTATGCACACTTCTGCAACGTCCCTGTTTTAAATAAGGACAGTATGGAAGTTTTAAGGTAGGGTTCTCGGATCGTAGCCTCATATGTCCTGCCTCAATGTGACTGGAACCCCAAGTAAAAATTTGGATAGATAGATTAGGGTTGGGCCACACTGCCAGACATCTGTTTGTTTGCATTGTGACCACTCTCACTGGCACGGATGGCCTTTGGGCAGCACCGTTCTACTTTAAGCTTTCTGTCTAAAGTGCAGGAAAATCCCTTGAAGTCTGGCTTAATATGCAATAGAGAATAGGGAAGTGATCAGTGACAACTGTAACTTGACTAACAGCCAAATCTTAACCCAGTGCCCCTGCGCCAAGTGTCATTCCTCTAAAGGCTATCTTCCAAATGGCTTTCACAGCTTCCCAGACACGCACAATGTAGAAAAGCAGCCGCTATCCAATCAAAATGTGCAGAGGTTAGGCTTAACTTTAAAAATTGAATCCACTTTATTATTATTATTAATAATAATAATAATAATAATAATTTCATAGTCAGCTTGCATTAGTCTAATTTTGTGTTCTTAGCATGCGTATAAATCTGTGCTACCCGATTGGCTCACATTGCAATCTATACCGACTTAAGACCTTTCTACAGAGGCTTTGGCATTACAACTACGATATAGACGTGCCCTCTCTACATACTGATCCATTCTTCAGCTGCCATTTTACATTTGGAGCACTTAAGGCAGGCCTTGGCTATCGCAAGTCTGTTGGTGTTGGTTAGCAATGCAATCACCGTCCCTCGGGGATCCAATTTCATTAAAATGCATTGATACAAAGGTATAAATAAGGCAAAAAAATGTGATAACATGGAGTGAGTACAATGATACATGTGAGTGCCAAGCAAGCCACACTCCCATAGAAACAGGAGCAGCACAATCTGGCCTGTTCTGTTCACTCTGTGCCCTTGGCGTGATGCGATGTGGGTAATTAACCTTACTCCGGCTGTACTGTAAGGTACAGTAGAATTGTTTGCATAATTTGGCAGTGATAAAATGCATTAGGCTTCATTAACTATGAAATATGTAGCATTTTCTACAGACAGTCTTTGATTTGTAAGTTTTTAATCATGGAACAGATTTAAGCAAAAATACCAGAACAAGTTGTGCATAAACAGCTTGTCTAATTACAGACAGCAACTTAAGTAACACTTTCTGTGATGTCTTTTCTAGGCACGGACACTGTATGAGCTTACGCTATGGAAATTCAGCAGCTTATTTAGTGAAAAGAAAGTCATTAATAAGCAAGTTAATTGTCCACACTTGTTTAATTGAAAGTTTAAAACCTGACTACCCATCTGCCAATGTGCTTGAAGAGTTGTTTTTTTCTCCCCTTTGTTACAAGAATGAGACAGTATCTACAAATCAATCAGCGCTAAAGCTGGGTAGACACTAAATAGATGCAAAAACAATGCAAAAGTAAGGATTTTACCAAAAATGGAATGTTCCCATGAACATCTCCATTCATGCAAACACACTACCATCAGATCTGTGATTTTCTCTCCCATGACCCTCTGCTCAAACAGTAGTGACATCATAGATTTAAATATGCCCAAAAATGTGACCCTAGTGCAGGAAGTAGAAGAATCATTGTTGGACAGGAGGTCTTGACAGTATATACGCCTAACATTTGGACATCATTGATTGGTTATATTAACTTTTGACTTTTCAAATTTCAAAGCAAACAATCTGATGTCCTTTGAAACGATTCGACATGATCTCACATATTGTATAATTGTTTGTAAATTGTTTTTATTGAGGTCACAAGGTACATATGGTTAGAACATCATAACAAATCACAAGTCAACAACATACATCAATGTATAACAATATTGAACAGGCAGAAGTCTCGCTTTACAGTTGGTCCTTGGCGCAATAAAGAATTAGAACTGTGTCGACATGGGATAACAATATAGTGAAATGTGACTCCTTGTTATGTTTTACAAAAAGCTTTGGATAAAGGGAGTGGGGGGGAAGGGGTCCAGTAAAAGCCGCTTGGTAGTTATGATCGGGACTGTTAGTGGGCTTTCTAGTGGTACCCAACTCACTAAGCAAAGGAGTAGTAAACGAAGGATTAGAATTAGAAATAAACGGGATCCAGAATTGCTAACACAAGCTGACTTACACAAGCAACGTCGCGTGCGCAGTATAAGGACGTCTGCATCGGAACGCAGCCGACTAATTCTGTGTTCTGATGCGGAAATCTCCTGTCTAGAATGAATCCCATTACCGACCTGCGTTTTGCCCCATAGGCCTTATTCATGGCACCCATTGCTGTGTTCCATAGGCAGTTTATTCTCCGCACAGGAGGTGGGTGCAATCACCATGTGTATGAGATATATAGTGGAGAGTGCATGGGTGGGAATAGACATTTAAGGCAGTTAAGGCATACAGTTAGGGCTAAGCCCTTATATGATCCAGTATTCTGTATGCAGAGGGATGTGTGGAATACTTAAGGTAGGGTTCTGACCTCAGATCCACCATTTGTATGGGGGGAGTGTCAGGACAGTGCCCTGTTCTTCTATGTATGGAGTTTTACATTTGTCTCCACAACATATGAATTTGATTATTAAGCCCATAGTCAAGACAGTGTGTTTATATGAGGTCAGCTAATTACCATTACAGAATAAAAAGTAACAACCACAGAGTAACCCTATTCATGTATTTTAGTTATATCTTATCCATTGGAGATTTTTTTATGATTTACACCACTTTTCTGTAGCCAAGTGCTACTTTCCTGGACATTTCAGTAGTGTAAATATCCCTTATTCTCATTGCTGTGTGTGGAATTTCATATCTCAGGAGTCTGCATTCTGAAGCTTCACAGCTGCTTACAGACTACAGCTCCCTCACATCTCCAGCCAGTGGGAGGCAAAGGATCCCAGTCTAACATCTGGCATGAAGCAGGTTGCTACTGCCCTGTGTAGTCAGCATTTAGATACAGATACATTACCATTGCAATATTACAAATAGTTACTTGGACTGCATTAAAGCCATGAACGCAATAATACTGCTGAAGCAGACTTTCATTTGACATTTCTTGCATTACATGTAAGTCATTTCATGGCATGTCGTGTCCTGTGTAAATTTGCTATGTATGTTCTGCAAGTCCCTTTTATCAACTGCTCTTACCTACAATGGAGCTACCTGTATTTTATTTTGATATTGTGCCACAAATATTCCATATATATATATATATATATATATATACATACATACATGTATGCATGGACTCTTGATCCAGGCTCATAATGGGGAAGACGCGGTCTATATTTCAACAGATCTAGTGCATTGCATTTGGCACCTGTCCTAAGGACTTGGACTCCTTTAACTGATTGTACACTATTCCTGTGGACTGAGTGAGCGCACCTGTTCGCTTTGCTTAATATATATAT
>WWET01001938.1:131552-150254 GCA_011038615.1 Limnodynastes dumerilii | reverse complement strand
GAGGGCATGGATATAAACTGGAGGGTGGTAGATTCAAAGGAAATGTGCGGAAAAATGACTTCACTGAAAGGGTGATAGATAAGTGGAATATTCTCCCATCTGAGGGGGTTGAGGCCAATACAGTAGAACAGTTTAAACATGCTTAGGATAAATATAAGGATATCCTAAATCATAAACTAAATTGAGGGTAAATAGGGACTAGGATCAGTATAGTTTTAAATAAACAACTGGGCAGACTGGATGGGCCATGTGGCTCTTATCTGCCGTCACTTTCTATGTTTCTGTGTTCAAGAGTGCCTAGTTGTACGAGTCGTTATTTAGGAGACACATGGTGGTTTGTCAGTACGCACGGAAGAGGGAGCGTGCTTCTCTGTTACTCCCCTTTCTTGTGCGGACTACAGATATCGTACGCTGCCACAGGGCAGTCTTAAGTCACGTGCGAATCAGCGGTCCATCTGACCGATGCCCTGTGCGTAACCCCTTAATCACACCCAGACTGTATAATTTAAATGCAATTATGGATACAGAGGGAATGTGCTGATCTGCCACGAAATACTCATTGCAAATCAGACATCCGAATTCCGCATCTAGCGTACAGAGTTCTGCAGCTATGGATCCTGTCCATGGTCTAAAGTTCTGTAGCTTTTTATATTATTATGCTCTCCACTTATTAGTTCTAATGCAGCCACTTATTCTATGCAGTATAATGAAAGGAACAAATGCATCATCATTGCACATTGACCTTTCTTTTGTAAATGTAAAGTTTGCATTACAGAAAACATATAGCAAATGAAGTGGTAACTAATTATGATTAAACATAATGCACCCTGTTGATGAGGTCTTTTCAGATTATGGTCTGTCTGTGGTGGGACATAGAGCAATGTTATCAGACTGATTACAGATCTCTCATAGAAAACATTTGCAACAAATTGAGAAGGGAAAACACATTTCCAGCATGTGAACCTGCAGCCAGCCAGACAGGAAGAGCAGATAAGAAAATGTGCTTTCATTTGGCATGTTACAATACAAGAACACATTGTATAAAACCGGTAGTGTTTCCACATGACACTGCAATAAAAGCCAGACTTTTTCAGATCGTCTGGACTTCCTAATTTAGGGGGATTTTATCAAACCATCTAGAACTTAATTAAACACTGTCCCTATATAGGGAAATAAACATTTCTTACTTTAAAAAAGTTCTCAGGCAATGACCATGGAATTTCACAAACTTTGTTTACTGACCTGACATGGTTCTAAGGAGGTAGCAGCCATATTAATCAATATTATTAATCAATAAAAAAAATATATATATCATTTTATTTTTTTATATGTATTTGCGTGCTATTGACCTATGGAAAACTTGTAAAAAAAAAAAAAGGGTTGCAAACCGCTGATTTATAAACAACTTTGATAAGATTTACAGCATCTCTTAACAGATTTCTCTTGCTATCCCATGTTGGATTGGTCTGCCATCTCTCAATCTTCTTTTCTCACAGGGTACTCTGTCCAGATTGGCACCGGCGTGCTGCTACGAGATGACGTGACCATAGTATCCGGGGCCCCACGCTGGAATCATAAGGGTGCGGTTTACCTGATGGAAATGTCAACAGATTCCATGAAATTAAAACAGATCTTGAGTGGGGATCAAGTGGGCTCTTACTTTGGCAATGTCATTGCGCTGGCTGATTTTAACAATGATGGGTAAGTTCAGATATTGTAACCTTGTTATACATGTTCCTATTCAATTTATTGGCACCCGTATGTAGAATAATGTATATATAGAATGATGCAATGTAAGAATATCCAATATATGGAATATTGCATCCCACTATGAAATATAAGAAGATTTAATATATGATATAAGGCACCCACTATAAAATATAAATACATTTAATATATGAAATAAGGCACCCACTATGAAATATAAGAACATTTAATATATGGAATATTGCACCCACTATGAAATATAAATACATTTAATATATGAAATAAGGCACCCACTATGAAACATAAATACATTTAATATATGAAATAAGGCACCCACTATGACATATAAATACATTTACTATATGAAATAAGGCACCCACTATGAAACATAAATACATTTACTATATGAAATAAGGCACCCTCTATGAAACATAAATACATTTACTATATGAAATAAGGCATCCCACCATGAAATATACGAATATTTAATATATGAAATAAGGCACCCCACTATGAAATATAAGAATATTTAGTATATGGAATAACACAGATCTTAATAAAATATAAGTTACAATATATGGAACGATGCATCTCACTGTGCAATATAAGAATATACAATATATGAGATAATACACCTTGTTCTAAATTGTAATAATATATAATGTGGAATAATGTACCCAGCTATGAATTATGAGAATATATTACATATGGAATAATGCACTCTGCTAAGAACTTTAATAAAATATAACATATGGAATAATGCACCTCGCTATGTAATTTAAGAATATACTATATGTGGCTTAGTATTATGCCCAAAGATAAACAACATGGCTTACATCTAGTGGGCATGTGCTTGTTAGTAATATAGACATATGGGCCCTGATTCACAATTAAGAACGTGCAGAAGATCCGTGCGTATTCTTATGAGCGTACATACACACGGACACCATGACCAAGTGATTCACAGACACAGACGGTTACCTTAGGACTGATTCACACAATTAGCTTTGCACCACAAAATATGCAGATGCGAGGCTAATTGAATCAGGTCCTATGGGCGTTCCTGATTCACAAGTGCGAGTGCCTTGCAAAAGGAACTATACGCACAGAAAAATAAAGGTAGCCCTCTACCACTCTTAAATTGTTGTCTGTATCTATGCGTCCTGCTTATATGTTCCTCTATAGAATCCATTTCTGTTTACAATAAATGTTAATAGTTTTAACATTTTTAACATAAAAACATTAAATACGAAGATAAATACAATTGTAAATATTTTAATTGAAATAAAAAAATATTTTGTAAAAAAAATTACTAATTTACACAAAAACAATCTATAACAATATACAATTTTTTTCATTTATTAACAAACCAGTATATGTACAGTAATTAGTAAAAAGAACACAGGTAGTTCATTGCGCAATGGCACATTAAGGGTTAAACTACCAAAAAGTGACAACTAAAAATAAAAAACAAACAATTACCATATACATTTAATAGTCAGCTAGTAGACTAGAGATTAATACAATGATGCTGTGTGTAGTTAATCAACAAGTGAGTTTAGTAGCAGTTAAGTAAATGCTGAGAAACTTTGACTATAAAATCCGTGTTCACATTTAGGAAACACATCCGTTATTAATAATACGCACGTCTGATTTCCATCCGTGCCCGTGACTGGGGGTATGGCTAGCTTGATTTTGTAGCACCCGTGTTGTGCAGTGCTTTCCATCGATGATCTTTCATTTGTAAATGACTTCACTTTCATTGCAGATATACATTTCCGCCAAATGATTTTCACTAGGTGCCAGCAAAGAGCTTTCACTGTAAAAACAAGAACAGTCCAAATGATCGTAATTTATGTATTTCTCTACCCACAGATGGCAGGAGATAGTAGTTGGTGCTCCTTATTATTTTAACCGTAAAGAGGAACTGGGGGGAGCAGTCTACATTTATACCAATGAAGTTGGGAGTTTTACTGATAAGCCATCACTAGTGTTGTATGGTCCTACTGCATCCGGCTTTGGTTTTGCACTGGCAAATATTGGAGACATTAACCAAGATGGATTCACTGGTAAGTAGGACCAATAGAAATGAAGAATGATATGAGGTGACATTAAAGAGATGTGATATGGGGAGAAGCAGGGTAATAAGAGGTAATATAGGGAAATATTATATGAGGTTATATAATAACATACACAAAGGTGTTGTTATATGAAATGTTATAAGGTAATGGAATAATAGGTTTTGGGGACATTTATATAGGATAACACAATGAGCTGTAGATTAGATAATATAGGGATATTGCATACAGAAGCAGATATAAGCTATGTAGACTCATGGACTGTATTCACAGATCCATTTTCACGTGAAATTGCGTGCATATTTTTAGGTATTTTTTTGTACTGAGCATGCGTAGTAATTTATTTACGTGGTTTAAGTAGAATATACGCACGTATGTGCTTTTGGCACGGACATGCGAATCGCACTTGTGGACATACGTACGGATGGGCGGGGTTGAAATACGTACTTGTAAATTTACATGAAAGTGGGTGGGGGGAGGCATTAAAATAAACGCTTGAGGGCACGGTTAAAAAGAATCGCACGCACGGAAGACATATACGCAGGTAAGTACACACGTAAAGAATAGAGTGGTCTATAGAGGTGTAAGTCTACGATTGCACGGCCGGGAGAGGGGAGTGTTATGGGTGTTGCCTTGCTACGTGCGTGCGTACAATTGCGTACTTTTAAAAAACGTATCTGTGCATACGGCCCCATATGTTAAATTAAATTGACAGTATGTTAGCCTACTCGAACTGTAGTTATCATGGGCTTGTGGCACTAATACCATCAAGGTGTTATTTGTCTCAAGTTTATATCCTGCTTCCCAACAGGAATTGTCCAACTTTCATACCAGCAATTTAATTGGCTAGCAACAAAATTAGACGTGTGTGTCAGGGATGCATGGGAATGGGTACTGAATGTATCCAAAATGGCTGCCTCACTCACTGCAAATATGTAAAGTACTGTATAACCTTATGGGAGAAAGGTGCCATATAAATAATAATTTATTATTGCTATGCATAATGTGGTGGTGTAGAATTTCCATTAAATGTGAGTATTTTATTTATTTCATGTATATCTCCACAGACCTGGTGGTTGGAGCTCCTTTTGAAGAAATGGGCAAAGTTTACATTTATCTCAGTAAATCTAGCGGCCTGCAGGACAAGCCTAGCCAGGTAACGCCGCTGGGGTTTCTATTATACTTTAGCTGACATGACACAGCTTCTGTACTGCCATTATTAAAGCAATGACAATTGTTAAATAGAAACTTTACTATGACTCTTGTGTGTTACACACTCTAGGTAATTGATGGTTCTCAGATTGGAATACCAACATTCGGATACTCGCTGGGTGGTGGCCTTGACGTTGATAGCAATTCCTACCCTGATCTAGTTGTGGGAAGTTTGGCAGACCAAATTGCTCTCCTCAGGTACAACAACATCAAAAAACATCATTTACTGATTATTATGTATTTCAGTGTATCATACACAGTTTGTATCTGCCTTTATATTGTGTGGTTTTGATTCATTTAATTTCTTTTCAGAACTCGCCCTGTTATTAATATCTCAAAAGAGTTTTCTGTTACACCAACTCTCGTGGATCCCAGTAAATGTTCCTCTACATCCTGGTGAGAGACAGAATATGTCTTCCATATAAGCAACTACATTTAATGCCTCACTTTTTGTTTATGTGTACAGCTCTTCTTACATTATTTACTGACTTATAAATTCATAACCTTGCACTTGGTGATAGAAACATACCTGTATCATAATCTCTTAGCAGAAGTGGGTTCCCCGCATGATCAGGGAAGTTGCTAGCTTGTTTCTGCGCCATGACGTTATCTACTGACCACAGCAACTGTCTCTTGATAGCGGAGGTGATAGCCACATTTGCCATTAACTCCATTATCATTGCCTATAATGACCCTGACAGGCCAAATCAACAAGTTTATAGTTTATTGTACACATTGTATACAATTTAAAGGGCCCAAAAAGGAAGTTCACATTAATACCTGTGTTGATTTAAAAAAAATATATATATATATTTTTATTTTAACAATTTTTAAATAAAAAAAAATATGGATGTCAATATCTGGGAAAAGAAATCATACAAAATTATAATATGTGTAAAAAATTGTTACAACTAAATCACAAATTCGAGTAGATGTCTTGGAATTTGGACATTTTGAACATTTTTGTTCTGGCTGTACAGTGAGGCATAATAATGACTGTGGGGCATGTAATAACCCAGCATTCTGTGTCATTAGTACATAAATGCCTCACATTAATCTTAGGGTGACATCTCTCACTATGCTGCCCAGATCCTTATCCTCTTTGTGAAGTCCCAGCATGCTTTTACTGCATAGGCATAGATGATACCTGGCAAAGCATAGTGGGACTGGCAGTTTCACAACATCTGAAAACCACAGGTTGTCCATTTCTACTATAATATCTTTCTTGTCTCTCTGTTTTTCCATGCAATCGTTCCTCGATGTGGATTGTATTGTGCACAGTATGGATGTTCGTGTCTGCTTCTCCTACACACTGAGTACTGGCAATGTCAAGTACAAGAAGAACATTAGTAAGTCACAGTGGTGTCAACCGTGTGCAGATTTTACTGCCTTTCTGTAAGCTAGTTCTGGGGACCTTCGTAAACAGCATAATATCTGAATCTAGCCAGGTCCAGGGTAGACAATCAAGTTGTCAGTGCTCTCTGTAGGCATCTGTGTGCATTCATTGATAAGCCTTGAAATATGGTCTGTCACATATGCATCCATATTTTATCACAGCTATACTGCACAGCTTTATTTATTTCCAGCTATTTATTGAATCTCTTCACCTCCAGACTAACCACATTTCTTTTAATAAGCTTCTCTGTATGAATGAGGCAGCCATGCCATAGTGCTTTACATTGCTGGCTGCTTCCATAGATTGCTCATACAGGTTACAGGGCTTATGCCATAATTATTATTTTTAGGCAAATAAGAACACTACATAGCAAACACTAATTGTTAGTACACTGTAATATGGGGAGGACAAATGTAACTTTAAGTCAAGGATAGAGTTTAAGAATTGGAAATCTCACTGGGCCTAACTAAGAGTATTTAATTTACTGTGTTGTTTAGTATCTTCTGGTGTTAGTAATGTCTTGGATTCTGTACTTGTAGTAACCTGACATCGTTTTCGTCTTATGTACATTGTTTTTAAGAATTGAGCTACTATGCATGTGTAGTAGCTTATTTATGCTATCTACGTACCATTTCTGTACATAGATTGCGTAAGCGCGTTCTAAAGACTGCACTCACACAATCTACATACAGAAATGGTACGTAGATAGCGTAAATAAGATACTATGCATGCGTAGTAGCTCAATTCTTAAAACAATGTACGTAAGACGAAAACTACGTAACTGAATCCGGACCCTTAATAACACCAGGAGATTGCTGTGTCTACATCTTCCCCTAACTCCCTACATTTGTCTCCTAATAAATAATTCATTTTATCACACTTCGTTACTTGATTATAGGGGAGTACTCATTTTTGGCCTGCAACTTATGCAGCAAAGACTTTGCTTATAACAAACAGATAATGAACAACTTTTATTTTAAATGGTCATTTAGAGTTGAGCTTAAAAATGTCACCACTCAGTTTTTATTCTAATTGCACATTTTGGGCCTGATCCAGACCCTAAGGAAAAAGCAAAGCATTCCCTGAGACAACCCTGTGCACCTGTATTTCCAGAATTTATGTGCACATAGGTTTGCGTTCAGGTCTAGATTGGGGTCAGTTGCGTCAGGATGCCCTTACTTTTCATTGACTACGTCCCTTTACTCCTTCAAGCCCATGACACAGCCCTGTGAACACAAGTGGTCGCAGAAGTGATTTGGTTTTGGGTCTGCGCTGCAATAACTGCGTGTACGTTTGTTCTGAGCATGTTTAGTGTAAAGGAACGCAGAGATTAGCTATGCCATCGTGCATACATTCAGGTCTGGATCAGGCTCTATAAATTTACCCTGTTCTGCACTTCAGTATGGATTTGCCAAGTTGCAGCTTTGCTCCTTGTTTCCACTGAATCAGCCCCTCTGTGTTTTCACAGGCAGTACACTACGTTATGCATGACTACTAAGATTGTGGCTACCACATAGAAAAAATATATTTATAATGTAAAAATATAATTGCATTTAAAAAAAGGAAACATTAACATTTATGACACCTTTTTTATGTTTTTGGCTTGGTGAGATCAGAGCTAAAAATAATCCTTTATTTTATGTTGTTTGCACATAAAATGATTGAAACCCACAAAAATACTGCCACCTCCTGGCAACAGGACACATTATGCAAGTGTTTTGAAAGCCAACCTGCTATTAAAATATTTAGTACTACTTAAATGAATACACAATTTAGGGATACTTTTTTTTTAAAAGAGTTTTTATGAATGTCCCTCAAAACCTTTTGTATCACTACAGCGCTGCAGTACACTGTGGATGCAGACTATGACAGGCGACCCTCCCGAGTAAGATTTCTGGGAACTCCTGGAGGTGTATACAAGGGCTTCTTCCCAATGCCAGAGACCAAATGCCAGACCCTTCAACTTCTGTTACAGGTACAATCGTTATACATAATCAGCTGTACTGTAATCATTGTCATGTGTATATTTTTATTTTGGAGGCTAGGTTGGAGTGGTGCCTCTTAACTGAAATACACTCACTGAAACAAAAATTCTATTTTGAAAATATTACTGATTAGCAAGTTTTACTAATGAATGGGTAATTATGCTGAATGTATTTTTCAACATATTTACCCATTCATTAATTCAGAAAAGGCCGCCACAGAACCAACACACTTGACGGGTCAGGTGAGTATTACAGGCGAGTATTAGGGTTAGGCTGTGGGAAAGGGAGTCTTAAGGTTAGGCTGAAGGGAGAGGAGCCTTTGGGTCAGGCTGGGGGAGCAGAAGGTTAGGTTTAGGGTAAGGATTAGGAGATGGGTTGGGGTCACATTAATACTTACCATTAGCTGCTGCATCTTCATCCTGGAGACGATCGATTGCTTTTCCTCAGTGAGGCAGAAGCAATCGATTCAACAGCCAGAGTTTATTGGAAGTCTTATAGAGAGGTTTAAGGACATCAGAAAGATTATAGACAGTATATACTCTCATTTGGTTGGTAACAATTTATATTTAATGGCACAGGCATTGACACCCTGATTGTGGGACACAGGAACTGATCCAGACCTCTGTGTGTGTTCCATATGCACAGAGGTCTAGAAGTCCCCATGGCAGAGGGGAATGATCTCCGCTGTCACTCCCTCTTTCTTGCAGAGTTTAGACACTTACGTGTCCAAAAACCTACTTTAAGTTCTACATTCCGCGTCCATCTGAATGCATACTGTATCCGTGTGGTACTGCCTACTGCCGCCCCTCACCCTCATCTACATGCCAATCCCTGCCCCCTTGTGGGGATTAGACATACATATTTGGTGAATTGCCCCGTTGGATGGATCTTTAAGTGTATGGAACTGAGTTTTGTATGCTAAGAGATCCGTAGCATAAGATCTGCCACACGCATGCTCAGTTGTAACGTTTAGTGTGACTTACGCAAGAGAATTGGGCAACTAACGTTACTAATTATGGGTCAGGCCCAAAGTAAAGGCATAACAGGTTGTGCATAATTAAAAGCTGGGCTAACATATCAAATACCAAAGAACTAACACACACACACATATATATATATATATATATATGTATACACCACATTCTGGGTTTTCAGACAGTAAATTCCTGACATCGGTGACACTGTGCAGTGCCCTGTGGCAATATAAACCCTAATTAGACCAAAATTGCATTAGATTTGCTGTATATTGCAGTTTTTATAGCAAGTCCTGTTCCAATTCCGCCCATATAATGTATGGTAGCTCAGTAGAACATCACAGGGCTGGTGCAGAATCCAACCAGGACACTATGTGATAGTGTATATTATGCATTTTAAAGGGCAAAACCCAGGGTTTTTATAAATGCCTTTTTTAGGTACAGACAATGAAATGGGCAGATTTTCATGATAAGCAGCATAATAAATATAATGAGCTTGTGTGTTCTTCCTGTGTTCTGAGTTTCCTCCAGCTGTTCCAGCTTCCTCACAAAGTACAAAACCATTCCGATTTTTTGTACAATTAACCCTGGTGTCATGTAAATGACAATTAGATCCGCTCAGACAGGCACCAATGTGCATGAATGTCTCTTCTCTATCATATGCATTGTAAACCGCTATGAGCTATGTGTTTACTGTGTGTTTGACTAGAAGAACAATTTCCTTCTTGTCACAGAAACATGCTTAGCAATACAGCTTCTAAACCTGTGTAAATAATCCCATAAATGCCAGCGTGGACACAATCTGTGACTTCTAAAGGGGGGAAAATAAAGAGAATGGCTATAGTGACACTAAACACCAGGTGGCATTGTCAAAAGCCATCTCCAAGTTTGTAGTTTATATCCCAAGAGGGCAGCTATGAAAACTTTCCTATACCGGGAAACACGTATTCAGACTTCCTTACCTCCACCCAATCTACTCTGTATAAACACTTATGTCAGCTGAAGTTAGGTGTTAGTGCAGAATCTTAGTGTAATATTACTGTAATCCTCTAGAATAGTTTTTAATGCCCATAAGCAGATAAAATGATTGTGTGGAACACGTGTAGTGTCCTGTGAGGTCAGCTTTGTATAGCATTATGATCTACATGGAAGTCTCATATTTTTGTTTCCAGTCTGTTGTGCCTTTGATTGTCTATTTAGTATTACCAGCTGAAAGCTTATTGGTTGCAGGTTAAGTAGGTTAGTGTTCTAGGGCTGGATCCAGACTTAAGTAAGTGCTTGAAATTAGTTACTCCTGGGCTAAACCATGTCGATTGCAGGGGGAGTCAAGTTAATTGTATTCTTTGCATGCAGGGATATGTCTTTGAATTGCTTACTGCACACAGATACTGACCAGCTTTATTATCACACTGTTACATACCTCCCAACATTTGTGAATTGGAAAGAGGGACAAAATTTTGAGGCATGGTAGAGGGGGGGTGTCTTGTACCGCCCAGTGGGCATGTCTGTGGAAAGTGGATGTGTCTTTCACAGCCCAGAGGGCGGGTCTAGTGTCTGCACCTTTTATTAATTCAGCCATCCATATGTCTGGCCCCTTATTATTTTTCCAGCCATCCATATGTCTGCCCCATTAATTATATGTCCAGCCTCCATGTCTGCCCCTTTATTAAATGTGTACCTCTAGTATATGTCGGCCCCTTTATTATTTGTCCAGCCATCCATATATATGTCCCTTGTAATTATATCCAGCCATCCATATATATAGGCCCCTTGTAATTATATTCAGCCATCCATATATATGCCCCTTGTAATTATATACAGCCATCCATATATATATATGCCCATTGTAATTATTTCCAGCCATCCATATATATGCCCCTTGTAATTATCTCCAGCCATCCATATATATGCCCCTTGTAATTATGTCCAGCCATCCATATATATGCCCCTTGTAATTATGTCCAGCCATCCATATATATGCCCCTTGTAATTATGTCCAGCCATCCATATATATGTCCCTTGTAATTATGTCCAGCCATCCATATATATGCCCCTTGTAATGATCTCCAGTCATCCATATATATATGTCCCTTGTTATGATGTCCAGTCATCCATATATATATGTCCCTTGTAATTATGTCCAGCCATCCATATATATGCCCCTTGTAATGATCTCCAGTCATCCATATATATATGTCCCTTGTAATATTAGCGGTGCGTATTTTCGTACACGTAAGTTCGCTACACTCCCCTCGGCACACCCCTTGCACGGACGTATTTTGTCAAAATACGCGACCCAAACCCTACCTTAACTTTTCCAAACGTAACAGCATACGTCCGTGAACGGACGTACTGACTATGCGAACGTACGCAGCTTAGCACGCCCATACTGTACACTTTAAATACCACCCCCCGCCTACTTCACGTAAAACGCGCGTATTGTTGACTAGCGTAAATTTGTCACGCCCACGCGTAAGTATTTACGTGAGACATACGTGAATCACCCATACGTTCTAAAATACGCTACGTGAATGTGCGTATTTTCTATGGTGCGCATGCGCAGTGTGAGCAAATCTGCGAATTTACGTCTCCGCCACACGTAAATTCGCGAAAATGCATAGTTCTGGATCTGGCCCCTTGTAATTATATTCAGCCATCCATATATATAGGCCCCTTGTAATTATCTCCAGCCATCCATATATATAGGCCCCTTGTAATTATCTCCAGCCATCCCTATATATGCCGCTTGTAATTATATACAGCCATCCATATATATATGCCCCTTGTAATTATATCCAGCAATCCATATATATGCCCCTTGTAATTATGTCCAGCCATCCATATATATGCCCCTTTATTATTTGTCCAACCATCCATATATATATGCCCCTTGTAATTATGTCCAGCCATCCATATATATATGCCCCTTGTAATTATGTCCAGCCATCCATATATATGCCCCTTGTAGTTATGTCCAGCCATCCATATATATATATCCCTTGTAATTAATTTTCTCTTACTTACCTTTTGATGTCTTCTCCCTTCCTCCGCGGCGCTGTCTCTGTGTCTCTCCCTCTGATAGCTGCGGTCACGTGGTGCGGAAGAACTGTAATACAGGGCTCCTACGAGAGCCCTGTAGGACCAAACTTCTTTTCTTGAATGGCAGTGACCGCATAGGTTCGGTCACTGCCATTCTCAGTGACAGGTTTGATCCTACAGGTCTCTTGTAGGAGCCCTGTTAGACCTGTACTGTGAAAGCCCTGCTGCATGTACCGCGGCAGGGCTTCTTAAAAACAAAAAAAAAAAGCACAACTTTGTCCCGAGAGTCTGATCTCTCGGGACAAGTTGTGAGGCGGACGGGACAGTCACCCGAAAGCGGGACTGTCCCGCTGGAATCGGGACACTTGGGAGGTATGCTGTTATTTAGACTTGGGATAGGAAACATCACCTCTCAACTGTAATACTGTTTGCAACAGATGAAATTTGACTCCCCTGCAATCAACATGGTTCTATTTACAGCAATAACAGAATTGCAAAATTAATACTAGATTTCGACTGCCGCTGCGGTGGATACCATATGGAATTTGTGATCCGCAACCCTGCATGCAGGAGAGCAGGACACTCCTCCTACACTCCTATGTGCAGATGGTGGATTTGTGACCAGGACTCTACATTAAGGCTGGATAAGTGCAAGTTTGGAAAAGTGGAGATGTTGCCCATAGCAACCAACTAAGAGAATGTCAGCTAGAAGCTGATTGGTTGCTATGGGCAACATCTCCACTTTTCCAAACCCGCAGCTTAGTAAATCTGGCCCCAGGGCTTTTTTGATAGATACATTTTCCAATCGGCCAATCAAAAGAGCGTTTCAGCAGATATCTTACCAGTGTGTACTGTCCAAAGATGCTCAAAAACCTTTTGAAACAGTCAGTGATCTTTCAATTTGATCTTTTGGAGCTCCTTTTATGCCAGATCAGCCATGGAAAGATATCTTTTGTTTTTTGTGAGTGTGCACTGTGTCTATTAGGAGATCTTTGGACAGTACACACTGGTAAGATATCTGGGGAAACAGTGTATTGATTGAGTGATTGGAAAGATTATGTCCTGAAAATCCCCTGTGTGTACCCTGCTTAAGTACATGCATGGATCTCCAAGTGTGCAGAATACAGGATTGGTTGATTGGACTTTCGTACAATTTACTAGATACCTATGCCCATCTCCCCTGCATATCCTGTACGCATAGGGGATGGGAATTCAGCCTGATATCCACACAGAATGCAGCATCGGGCGGTTACTTTCCGATGCAGGATTACTGGTACAGCGCAGTACCAATATTCAGCAGAATTCCATCCCTAGCGTACAGAGGTCTGCTGGTTTTCATAGCTGTGAATCTGGTCCATATTTTGTAAATTTAGAATTATTTGAACAGAAATGATGCTTCTGAAGCCTTTATTGTCATAAAAACACCTCACTTCCCGGCCATTCTTGTTGTACTGTGTTCCTATATTCTGAATTCTTTTTCTTTCTGCAGGAAAACATCCGTGATAAGCTACATCCAGTCCACATTTCTCTGAAGTATTCTATTGTGGAACGTGATCTAAAAGGACGCAATATTCTTAACTCTCTGGACAACTTTCCTGTCCTGAACCAGGACCAGAATACAGAGCAAACATTGGAGGTAAAGAGGACCTGTCACATTTCCAGCACACCCACACTGCAACTCATATAGCAGCCTGCTTTCCAAGCTACACTGGGCCAGAACCAGACCTATCAAGAACACCCAAGGTGGGGCTGGGTTTGCCACTTACGCGCAGATCAGCGGTCTTATGGCATCATATCTGGCATAAAGTCCGCACGACAGAGGAGAGTGACAGGGGAAGATCACTTCCCTCTTCCATGCAGACTTTAAGACTGGGGGTCTGGATCCAATCCACTGTGATTATTGTCTCTGCTAACATGGAATTGATGCTGCTGACCTAACTGGTTGTGCAGGGAGTGTAAAAGTCACACACATGTGCAGGAGATACCCAGTCGCAAAACAGTAACCAGTAATGTGCTCCCAGCATTTGTATATTCAAACTGGTGCATTGGGTGCCTGTAATATAGCAATCAGAGTTTAGAAATTTTAGTTGGGAAGATTTATGTTTATGTAGATCTTTCAGATGATTGTAGTACTTCATAATTTAAGAATTCACTGAGAATTACAATAGGTCCGTGCTTATAGATATGGGTGTTTGGGTTGAGTCTGGAATGAGGTACATAATAAGGTAACATGCTGTCCTTATTTTCCACTTGTGTAATATTTTTGGGTGCAGATGAAAGTACTGGACAGAGCACTTGTGGTATATTGCAGGGGTCTGCATGAAATAGTAATGTGTGGACTAGGTAGGGGATTTGCTTTAGGTAGTAGGATCCTGCAGGGCTCTTGGGTTAGAAACATTACCAGCCACTAAACATGTTCCACCATTAGTACCAATATTGGACCTGATTCACACTTAAGAAGAAGCTGAATCTCTGAGCGTATTTTTAGGAACGGATAAACTGCACATGCCCAGAACACGTATGAGATCCAGCTGTTACGCATGAGAATCCATTACACGCAGACTTCAACCCCATTCTTAGTGAGATAAGAAGAAGGAAGTTAAGAAGAGTGGGTGGGGGAGGTATTTAAATAAGGCATTAAGGGCGTGGTTTAGTAAGTGTGCACGTACCTAAGCACAGACATACGCACGGAGCGTTAAGGTAGCCCTATGCTGAAATCCATAGGGAGTGTCACGAGAGTTGCCTTGCCAATTGGTTGCATATTTTTGCGAATCCGCATGCACTTCATTCTTATCTGTGAATCTGGTTTATTATTGCTATTATTATTAGACCGGATTCTCAGATAAGAATGGAATAAGTACGTGTGGATTCGCAAAAACACGTACCTAACTGGCAACTCCCATGACACTGGCATTGTTCCTATAGATTTCAGCAGACTTCAGTGTCCATAGGGCTACCTTAAATATCCGTACGTATGTTTGTGCTTAAGTAAGTGTGTACTTAGCAAACCTTAAATGCCTCTCTCCACCCACTCTTCTTAACTTCCTTCTTACGGAGGACTGGCATACCCCTTCTTATTATCTCACTAAGAACTGAGTTAAAGTCTGTGCGTAATGGATTCCTGTATGTAACATCTTGATCTCATGAGTAACTGGGCATGTGCAGTTTATCTGTTCCTAAAAATACACATGCAGATTCAGCTTCTTCTTCAGTGTTGATTAGGTCCATTATAATAAATAGGTTTTTATTATATTATGTAGTGCTTTACAGTTTTAACAATCATTAGAAAACATGACTTGGTGGTAACAAACAGACTGGTGGATTAGAGGACCCTTCTTGCAAGCTTGCACACTATAGGACATTGGGGATTGATACATAAGGGCATGTGCTATATATCGATGCTCTGTATGATCCAGTCACACAGCAGTATTAGAAGCAGAGCTGAGGAAAATTTTAGTATGGAAAGTGAAAGTATTCAGGTTTGCGTTAATCACATAACAGAAAGGAAAACTGAGGAGCAGCTTACTCAGCAAATAACATTATTTTGTTGTAGATTAACTTCCAGAAGGAATGTGGAGCAGATAATGTATGTAGGAGCAACTTGCAAATGCAGTACGAGTATCTATCAGATAACATGGAGCCACTTCCAAGGTCAGAGCCTGTTTAATTCATCTGTTAAAATCCTATGTCTTGGATCTGCTATTCATACTCTGTATTACAAGTAATTTATTACTCTGTATACCATACTGCCATATTAATCCTATTATTCTTTATTTCCTATATATATCATTATATATGTCCTATAACTCTATGTGATTCCATATAACTGCTCCTACCTCTATTCCACTATTTACCCCACATAACTCCCCTGTTATTCTCTGTCTCATCTCATCCCAACAATTTCTAAACGATCTGTGATCTATCCACAGGGCAAATGGGACTCAGATCCTTCACTATGACTATAATGTAAAGAGGTTATACCTGCGAGTGACTGTAACAAATGCTCCTAGTGCAACCTCTGCAGCAGATGACGCCCATGAGGCAATACTGAATATAACTTCACCAGGGGAACTTATCTTCTCATCCGTACGACCTGTGAGTGATACTCAGATCAGCTGAATGCAGTTCTCTGTTTTTCTTCAGTCATCCTGTGTCCACTCAAACTAGTATATTTTTCTTTTTTGTCAATGCAGTCCGGAAGCTGTGTGTTTGACGGGACTATCCTTTGTGAGCTAGGAAATCCCTTTAAAAGGAACCAGAAGGTAACTATAGTAATATTGTACTTGATTCAGACTTAAGAATGCTTTAGGTTCTTAATTTTACGCACCAAAGTAGCATGTCAACTCCCCTGACACGCCCTCGATTTTCTTATCAGACTTACGAGTGCCATAGGGCTACCTTAACTTTAGGTTAATTGTTGTGTGCGTAAGAGGCAATATTAGGAACGTAGTGGGCTAACCTCGCCCAGAGTTCCCCATTTAAATTCGCCGGTCCACCCACTCTTATCGGACCGGATTCAGACTACCGGACGTAGTTTAGCATTTTTTACTGCTGCGCATACGTAGTAAATTTTTTACGTAATCTACTTATCTTTTCCTTACGTATATTGCATATATGCACTCTAAGACAGCATATACGCAATCTACGTAAAGGAAATGATACGTAGAGTACGGAAAAAAGTCTAAATCAGGTGCATTGGGGTAGATCCAGAACTACGTTTGCCGTACGTTTATTCGCGTAGCGTATTTTCGTGCGCGTAAATTTGTTACACTCCCCTCGGCACACCCCTTGAACGTACGTATTTTGTCAAGATACGCTTTCCAAACCCTACTTTAACTTTTTCCAACGTAACCGCAGTCATACGCACACGTACGTATGGGCTAGACAAATTTACGCAGCTAAGCACGCCCATACTGAACACTTTAAATACAACCCCCGCCTACTTCACGTATTTCAGACGTATTTTGGACGCACAAAAAATTGGCACGCTCACACATAAGGATTTACGTGACACATACGTGAATGGCCCGTAAGTTCACAATTACTCTACGCTATTGAGCGTATTTTCTATGGTGCGCATGCACAGTACGTACAAAAACGCGATTTTATGTCTCCGCCACGCATAAATTCGCTCTGAAGCGTTGTTCTGGATCAGGCCCGATGTCATTAAACTCTAAGGGCCAGATTTAGTAAACTCAATTTAGTTAAACTCGCCGGAGATTGCCTGCAATCTCTGGCGAGTTGCAAAGCGCTGAATTTAATAAAGTATATTTAGGCTTAAATCGCTGGAGATGAGAGTTTGTGAAACTCGCTGTTGTAAAAATTGCTACGGCGAGTTTCAAGAGATAGAGCATACAAATCACTGTATTTACTATACAGCGATTTGTAAAATCTCTGCCAACTCGCCTCTGGTGGGTGTGAGTTTCGATTTCAGAAATAGGCACTCACGCTGTGAAAAAAACACACCAAAAAAACTAAATAAAAACCTTTTTAATACTTAAAATGGCTGCCACGGCATGCTGTTAACCCTTGGCATGCTGCGGCATCTAGTACTATAAGGCAGGGCATGCCCTTGTATTGCAGGGCATGCTGTGCCCTATAGTACTATAAGCGGCTTCATGCCAAGGGTTAAGTGCATGCTGCCGCAACCATAATGGAAAACATTTGAAAAAATAAGTTTCTGATATTGAAAAAATACATAGTACAGTCACCTGTTACACAGAAACACCATTTACATAATAAATAAATAAATAATGAATCTGCCTCGATCAAAATAAATAATCTGCCCCGATCAAAATAAATGCAGACTATGGCCCGAAGATCATTAATAAATAAGTAATATGCCCCGAACATCATAAATAAATAATTAATATGCCCCGATCCTATTTAGGGGATCCTCTGATGGGATCTCACGCCACAGGGTATATATAGGGCCCCATTAATGACATGAGTCATTCGCCGGAGACACCCCAAGGAGGAAGAAGCTCTGCGTGTGCAACAGCCTAGAGGATACATGCTATACAATCACCTGACTGGCACGATAATTATATATTGTGAATGCTGGACCAATTTGTTGGAAGGCGACAAAACGAAATAATTATTGGGCAGTGTGTACACACCCAGCTGCCAGGCCATCAGAAGCCAGGCTAATTGTGAATGTGAACATTACATTTATTGGGCTGGATCCAGACCTTGTTAAGTGCATGAACTTAGTTACACCTGGGCTAAACCATGTTGATTGCAGGGGAGTCATATTTTATCTGTTGCAAACAGTATTAGAGTTGAGAGGTGATGTTTCCTATCCCATGTCT
>WWET01001938.1:118627-131065 GCA_011038615.1 Limnodynastes dumerilii | reverse complement strand
GGTAACAGTTAATAGAAGAAGGTTGCCCCCTGCCCCAGTGTTGGGACAACGGTTCAGGTAGCGGAGTGTTCGGAAGACTTGGTGGAAGGTCATCTGGCTGCCACAACAGAGAGAGAGAGAGATTTCTCCCGACCCGGCTGGAACAGGTAGGACACAAAAAGGGGTTGGGTATGAGGGTACCATACTTACACTGTTGCGGCGTTACAAATGCAGCAATATATAGAATCAGGGGCCCCATAGCTAGGAGGTGGGGCCCAAGCCTGGATGGGGCAGATGGGCAGTGGTGGGCGTGGGTGGGCAGGCTCTCTGACTTTCAGATGCTGGCAATGTATTTCTAAATAGCGTTCAGCATGCATACATGTAGTACTAAGTGCTGTCTTAAGCTGCCAGCCTCTGACAGCTTGCTTAGATTTCTGTGATTGCCTCAGACACCCATACCCTCTGGGCCCCATAGCAGCCGCATTCCTTGAATGCATTATACGTTTGGAGTTTGGTAATAGGCAACATCTCCACTTTTCCAAACCCGCAGCTTAGTAAATCTGGCCCTAGGGCTCAGTTCTCAGAGATTAATATGAGGAGAGAGCTCTAATGCTGAATCAGGGACAGAGGCAAAAATATAATCATTACAACAAAGAGTTAATGATGAGCGCTGCAGTTATAGGAAAAGTAAAAGTAAAAATATATCTGAGGAATGGCTTCTAAAAGTAACAAATATTTATTAAATAATGCAGACATGCACAATTAAAAGCATAATAGCTAAAATCCAGACATCTTCCTACAATTCTAAATAGCGCCTGATACGAGCAAAATTGATTGACAATGTGGATAACAATAAAGTCTGAGCCCAAAGATATTATTATTATTATTATTATTATTAACGTTTATTTATAAGGTGCCACACAGAATCCGCAGCGCCATACAGAGGCAAAAGCAAAGACAATAGTTACATATACAATTCAATACAATTAACAGAGGGTATTAAAAAAAAAACATGAATAATGAATACAATACATGTATAAAGCAAAATTAAAATACAGTACAAAAAAAAGCAGAACAATATGTAATGAAAAAAGATGCTGGATATGTGTGTAGAAGCAGGTGAATAAGGACAGGGACAGACAGCAGAGAGAAAAAGGTGAGAAGTGATGAGGAGAAGGTAGAGGGGTGATGACAGGAGGGAGGAGGAACTTGCACATAAGAGCTAACATGCTAAGTGCTGAAGAAGTGGGTTTTGAGGGAGCGTTTTAAGGATTGGAGGGTGCTGGATTGCCTGATAGGATGTGGTAAGTTATTCCAATGGAGAGAGGCGGCCCAGGAGAAGTATTGGATGCAGGAGTGAGAGGTAGTTATCAGGTTGGAGTTGAGGCGACGGTCACCTGCAAAGTAGAGGGGAAGGGAGGGAGTGTGAATAAAGATAAGGGAGGAGAGATAGGGAGCGGTAGAGAAGGAGAGAGTCTTGTATGCTGTGGTGAGGAACTTGAAGAGAATTCTGAAAGGGACAGGAAGCCAGTGTAGAGATTGACAGAGAGGGGAGGTGGATGCAGTGCGTTGGGAGAGGAAGACGAGTCTGGCTGCAGCATTTAGTATAGATTGTAGGGGTGTAAGACGGACCAGGGGGAAGACAGAGAGGAGAATGTTGCAGTAGTCCACACGGGAGATAACAAGAGAGTGAATGAGCATTTTAGTGGCATCTGCTGTTAAGAAGGGTCTAATGTTGCAGAGATGAAAGCGGCAGGACAGTGAGAGGGCGTGGATGTGGAGGGTGAAGGAGAGAGAGGAGTCCAGGATGTCGCCCAGGCAGCGGGCTTGGGTGGAGGAGGAGATGGTGGAGTCACCAATAGTAACGGAGATAGTTGGGGTACAGGGGATTTGTGAAGGAGGAAAGACTACAATCTCAGTTTTGTGCATGTTCAGCTTGAGAAAACAATTGGACATCCATGAGGAAGTGGCAGAGAGGCAATAAGACACTTTACACAGAAGTTCGGGGGAGAGGTCAGGGGAGGAGAGATAGATTTGAGTGTCGTCGGCATAGAAGTGGTAGTTAAAGCCAAAGGTGTGGATGAGGTCACCCAAACAGGAGGTGTAGAGTGAGAACAGAAGGGGACCAAGGACTGAGCCCTGGGGCACGCCAACGGAAAGAGGAGTGGTACGGGAGGAGGAGCTAGGGGTTACGACAGAGAAGGAGCAGTCTGAGAGATGGGAGCAGAACCAGAAATGGACAGTGCCAGAGAGGCTGAGGGAGCGAAGGGTGTGGAGCAGGAGAGGGTGATCAACGGTGTCAAAGGCTGCTGACAGATCCAGGAGGATGAGAAGGGAGAAGTGGCCCTTAGATTTGACAAAAAGGAGATCATTTGTGACCTTAGTTAGGGCAGTTTCAGTGGAGTGCTGGGGGCAGAACCCAGATTGGAGAGGGTCCAGGATGGAGTGGTCAGCAAAGTAGCCGGTAAACAAGTCGTTCAAGCAACTTGGAGGTCGAAGGGCAACAGGGAGATGGGTCAGTAGTTGGAGGGTGAAGGGGGGTCAAGGTTAGGTTTTTTAAGGATGGGGGGAGACAAGAGCATTTTTAAAGGGGGAGGGGAAGAAGCCCGAGCAGAGGGATAAGTTAAAGAGGTGAGCAAGATGCGAGCAGGTGGAGGGAGAGAGAGACCGGAGAAGATTAGAGGGGATTGGATCAAGTGGGCATGTTGATGGACAGGATGACAAGAGAAGTGAGTGGATTTCTTCTGCAGAGGTAGGGATGAAGGTAGACATTGGTGGCTGGCTAGGGAGGAGAGGGTGGAGATTGAGATGAAGGAGAGGTGATAGTAGAGGAGATGGAGCTCCTGATGGAGTCAATCTTGGAAGTGAAGAAAGTGGCAAAGTCAGAGGCAGAAATGGATTTATTTACCAAATCTATTTAATATAAATTATTGATGAAGTATGTTCTAAGTGTAATGTGGTCATTTTTAAAGCCACATCGTTATTCTGCACAATTAATATTTTTAATTGATTAGTGTCTTTTTTTCTTTGATGTGTCATATGAGTGATTAGATTTGAAGTTTTTATTATGAACTTAGTCAACTGGTGTGCAGATTCTGTCAGCATACAGAATGGGAAGTCTAGGAAAAAGAGTCTAGATGTAATAACCAATCAGGCAGGTTTTCATTAGATAAACGCTAGGGGCTAGATTTACTAACCTGCGGGAGAAGAAAAGTAGAGATGTTGCCCTTAGCAACCAATCAGATTCTAGCTCTCACTTTCCTATTACATACTAGAAAATGTCAGCTGCAATCTGATTGGTTGCTATGGGCAACATCTCCACTTTTCCTTTCCCACCGCTTAGTAAATTTGGCCCTAGGAAGATGACTAAATCTGATTGGTAGCTGTTTCACTAAACAAAATGATGATCGTTCTACTGTAGTGACCATCATTGCTGTAAAATTAGAGCAGGTATAATTGATCATCATTGATCTTTGGTTTCTCCTGAGATGCATTTACACATATAGTTCTAATCAGGAATGCTCAGGTGTCCTTATTAATATTCTAGAGGTAATTTCCTTGCATCTTCATAACCAAAGTTTTGTATATTTATAAGAGTTATGGTTATCTGTGTTTTCTCTACAGACTGAGCGTGCAAACAGACCTTCAGGAGCAATATGCTGAGTTTTTGGTAGATTATACACTGCAGACTTCATTATCTGTGTAAGTACTGTCCCTATACATAGTTATACACTGTTTTATGCTTGTGACACTATGAGGTTCAAGTCACTTGGCACAGTAGTACAGTATATAAGGATTGAGTTTAAAAGAACTAAAAGACAAATTCATTTATGGGGGAAAAAATTTGCACTGGAAATTGGTTATAACTAATTATACTAATGCATCTGCACACAACGGAAAAAGAGGTGTATGTACGTTTGTGAACCTTGGGCCAAATCCAGACCTAAGTGCAGGGATCTCGTAGCGTGTTAATGTGATCGTAAGTACTATGCACTCCCCCGAGCACTCCCCTCGGTCGCACGTAATTTACTTGATTTACGAGTACCAAACCCACCTTAACTTCTCCTTGCGCTACGGTTGTACGTAATGTATTGTCGCACTTAACACCCTAACCCGGCCCATACTGTATCATTTAAATGCCTCCCTGCGCCTACAAAGAGTTCCGGCCGTCGTATGGATACGTATTTACGAGGAAGGTACGTACGATCAGAGTTACGACGCCTAACATTTGCCGCGTGCATGCGCAGTACATACAAAAAGTCGAAGTTACGCAAGCGGCTATTGTAAATACGCTTTCTTAATGAACTCTGGATCTGGCCCTTTGTGTGTACCCGTTTTTAATGATAACCACTAGTTAAATAAGCTTAGGGTGTCTGATGTGTCCAGTGTTTCTTATTTATCTTGTAATTATTATCCAGGTCTCCAGTCAATCTACAGACCTACTTCAGTGGCCATGTGGTTGGGGAATCCGCCATGAAGACAGCAGATGATGTGGGAAGCCCTGTGCAATTTCATTTCTTGGTAATGGATAATTGGTCTAGCACAATGGGCTATATATGAAGTTGACATGACAAGACCTGGACGTCCTGTGGCTCTTTAGGTGTTGTGAAACTGTGAGTTCCAGTATGCTTTGACTGCATAGCCATAATTGATACCTAACAAAGCATGCTGGGACTTGTAGTTTCAGAACCCTGGAGAGCCACAGGTGGGTCAGTCTCGTTCTAGTGGAGGAATCCAGGGATGTAAATGTAATACATATTTTTATGTTTTAGGTGAGAAATTACGGTGAGCCTCTTAACACTTTAGGGACTTTAATCCTTGCTGTGGAATGGCCCTATGAAGTAACCAATGGAAAGTGGCTCCTATACCCTACTGAAGTGCTGGTGAATACAGGGAATATAACACAATGTCAGCCTCCTGGCAATGTTATTAACATCTTAAACCTCACAGTAAGTATTTCTTCTGTACAGTTAGTAGAGTGGCAGAATCTTCAACTACCCTAGATTAGGGGCAGATCTAGAATCTTCTTTGGGAAGGCGGGAGGGGGGGTTGATCAGTTTGAAACCCTCCCTTTTAGTATTAACCCCTACCTATTTTTCCCATCCACTATAAACAATATATAAATACTTTATATCCATCTCTTACCTTTGTTCCCTCTATACCCATTTCTCCCCACTACTCCTTTTATACCCATCTTTTACCACTGTTCCCTCTATACTTATCTCTCCACTGCTCCCTCTTACCTATCTCTTACCACTGTTCCCTCTATACTTATCTCTCCACTGCTCCCTCTAGCATCCTCCTTCCCCACTGCTCTCCCTATACCACTCTCCCATTAAATTACTTTCTATTCTTATTTCCCCCCCTGTCACCCATCCTCTGTCTTTTCACTCATTTAAAATATATCAAAGGAAGAGGTTTTTGGAGTAAGAAAAACTAAGAATTTTATTCACATACTTTTATTTAAATATATGCAGAATAAAATTGTTTGGGTTTTTTTTGCTCTAAGAGGTCTTCTTTGATATACTTTATTCTTCGATCTTCTCTTATGAAGAGCAGCTTTGGTTTGAAAAGTTTTAACACGAAGTGTCCCTTATATATTTATAATAGTATTCAATGCCTCATTGAGAACCATTTCCTACCATGTTTCTCTCCCCTGGTTTTTCACCAGCTACATCTGGTATTGCTGGCGATACCTAAGTCTCTGTAAGCAATCAAATAGAAACATGCAGAGATAACGGGAAGCCACACCTCTTTACTAGCTCCACCCTGTTCCATACCCACAGTTCTCACAGATGCAGAGACATTAGTGGTCATTATGAGTAGAAGCGGATGATACTGATGTTTCTGCTTTCCCAAGAGTTGCCATGTCAGAGATGCTCTTGGTTATGCAGCCATATCAAATGTTCTGATCAGTCCTTTTTTCTTCCAACCTTCCCTATTGTTTGTTTACAACCTGCCTGTGGTCAATGTGATCTATTAATCCTAAATAAAAGTGAATTTTTTGTCATTCTCCCTGCAGGCTATCTCTTGTAAAAGTACAGGAGTTTATGGGAGAGCAGGGTGGTTATAGTTCAGGCATTTCCAGTAGGTGGGGAAACTGTTATTAGCTTGTCGTTGTTAGGTGGCACAATGGGCCATGCTAGAAGCTCAGTAGAAATAAGATTTTTTGACCTGGTGATTAATCTGTGGCATGTTTTATGTAATAGTCATGTAGTATACACCTTTATAGAATAATAATGCTGGGGGGTGTACCCTTCCATGATCTTACTTTCATCATTTTTTTTACTATCACTTAGTTGTCAAATGGAAGAAGAAGAAGGAGAGAAATTGGGGAATTCCCAGATGTCCAAACTCTGCCAGCTATTAAAAGAGAGCGACCGAATACAGCACTGGTAAGAACCCACTGAGAGCCAGCAACCTTTCACATGTGACAGAACAAGATCTTGCTGATCAGCATTTGTAGCAAGGATGATCCATTAGGTTGAGATCCATTTAGATCAGTTCCCTATATGGTGGGAATGATGGATTATTGTCCCGACCTTTTTTTTTGAGTAAAACACCTGAGAAGTGACAATTCTCTGCTATAACATCTGGAGTTTCTATTTTATGATGTGATCTGTCACATTCCAGCACTCTGTCTATCTGGCTTTATTACCCTAGTGCCTCTGTCTGTTGTGTCATTTATTTGTTCTTTACAGTATAGTCCCTTTATATGATTTGAATGCACTTCATTTGTAGAAATGTGGAGGAGGGGGTGCAAACTGTGTGCGCTTTCTCTGCCCTCTGAATGACATGAAGACGTCAGCCAATATTACTGTCCGTGGAAGAGTCTGGAACAGCACATTCTTAGAGGTGAGGTGATGGAAACCAACGGTCTAGAGCAGTGGTTCTAAACTTTTATTTGCAGAGTACCCACTATGGAATCAGGTCAAGTACCACTTGGCATATCACATAGACATAACGGGTCTGATCCTGATTTACTTGTTGATTCTGTACACTCGCCTCCACGACAGAGGCTATGGTACGGAATTTGTGATTCTCAATACTGCAAGTAGGAGAGCAGGGAACTATGCAACCTTGTTGCAAAATAGAAAATATCTACGGTTCAGTCTGCCACTGTGTAGCTGGAATTGCAGGGTGAGGAGTGTAAAGACATCACTTGAAAATGTGCAACACTTCTAAAATACTATTTGGGCTTTATTCAGGTCTTATCCTATATATGAGGATGAGGGAACTTTAGGGGCCAGATTTACTAAGCTGCGGGTTTGGAAAAGTGGAGATGACTAAAGAATGTCACCTAGAATCTGACTGGTTGCTATGGGCAACATCTCCACTTTTCCAAACTCACAATTTAGTAAATCTGGCCCAAGGTCTTTTTTGCTTGACAGTCTCAGACACCATTATTTTGAACATATTACCCATGTGGCTTTATTAAAAATGTATACATTTGCACACAAAAAAGGGACATTGCCAAAATAAGCTTTTATTCTGTAACCGACCCTTTCTTACTCTCTCAACAATCTTTGTTGTTGTGCCAGGATTACAGACAAATTGACCGTGTGTGGGTGGAGGGAGCAGCAGAACTTTATCTACAATCAGATATAAACACCATAAACATGCAGAGCCATCATGTAACGGTATGTATCATTGTATATTGATCAAGTGGTGTATGTAACAGCACTTTATTATGACCCTCAGGAAACGGTGTAAGTAATAACAGTGCGCCGTATTCAGAGAGCCGTTTTCACCGCCAGTTGTGTGCATATTTTTAGGTACGTTTCAACTGCGAATGCGTAGTAACTTATTTTACGTAGACTATCCGCGCGTAAGTGCTTCGCGGACAGACTTGTGAATCGCACTTGGATACATACATCCGGATATGCGACGCAAAAATAAGCACGTGAAAATTAAAATAAAAATGGGCGGGGGAAGGCATTTAAATGAAGGTATGTGGGCGTGACTAACATGAATCGCACGTACAGAGGACTCACACGCACGCAACTGCTCACGGAAAGTTACAAGTGGTCTATGGACTCATAAGTCACCGACAGCACGGACAAGAGAGGGGAGTGTCATGGGTGTGAGGGGGTTTGGCCTGCACCGGCCGTGCGTATAATTGCGTTCCTTCATGGAAACGGATCTCTGAATACGGCCCAGTGCCTCCACCAAATGTCCTTACCTTTATATTATGTTCAGCGATGTATAATAAAAAAACTATATTTTCCATAACTTAAATGAATAAACGAAACTAGAAAGTCTATCACCTGGAGACTCTCTCGTGTAGTTTATTTAAACGAGGCTCCAGCAGTATCTGATAATCTAAGTAATCCCAAATGATCTGGGTAGGAATGGGGGAGGTGGAGTAACACACGTCAAACAAAAAAAATCCCAAAAATATTTATATGAACAAAATCTATAGATTGGTAATAATCAACTGTCAGTTCCACCAGCAGATTAAGGGACATAAACAGGCACCTGCATAAGGCTATGATGTTACAGATACACCCTTACAGCAAGACATAACTGACTCATCATGAAAATGCATTAAATCTAACCAGATAAACTGAGCTCACTGCAAGTAAATATAAACGGTTGAACGGGTGTAGGATGTGGTTGCAACATTCAGAGCACCCAACATTTAACCTGCCAGAGCCAAAGTGTTGACAGTGTTAACTGATTGGAATTTTTATGGAGTACAGAACGTGGACAGATTAGAGGAGAGCGCGTAGACAGAGGAGAGTGTGTATTGAAAGGGGGGAGGGGGAACAGACCAGAGGAAAGAGGTTGGACAGAGGAGAAATCCTGGACTGAACAGAGGAGAGCATGGGCAGAGCAAAGGAGAAAGCGTGGACAGAGTAAAGGAGAGAGTGTTGACAGTAAGAAAGAAAATGTGAACTGAGCGGAGGAGAAAGCGCAGACAGACCGGTGTAGGGAGCATGGACAGAGAAGAGGAGTGAGCAAGGACAAAGTGTTGGATGGAGCATGGACAGAGAAGAGGAAAGAGCGTGGACAGAGCAGAGGAGATAACGTGGACACAGTGTAGGAGAGAACAGGGACACAGTGGAGGAGATCGGAAATGCACTACATTTTTTTACAATTTCGGCAATGATTCAACTGGCATTGTGGTGTCGGTGTGGTGTCTTGACATCGTAGTGACTGCAACCAAAATGATGTATAACCATGTATAATAGTGCTTCATTAGCCAAAAGTTCATTTTCCGCTGTCTCTCTCATTTTTTTTTCATAATTTTGTTTTTTATGGGTATGTATGTCGATCAGCATGTTTAGCCATTCCTTTTCTGAAGCTGCCGCCTGCCGAACCCATCGCACCCGCCGCAGACACCTCTCCGGGAACTTTTAGGGTTAGGCTCTGGGGATACGGAGGGTTAGGCTCTGGGGGAGGAAGGGCTAGGCTCTGAAGAAGGGAGGATTAATATTAGGAACTGGGGAAGGGGGGATTAGGGCTATGGAAGGGAGGATTAGGGTCATGGAAGGTAAGGGTTAGGCTCAGGTAGGGGATTCAAGATTTAGGCTGCGAGAATGGTAGAATTAATGACAGGCTGCAAGGATGGGAAACATGGGGTCAGGCTGCGGGTAGGGGAGTCTTAGGGTTAGGTTACAGGGAGGGGAGTATTAGGGTTAGACTGTGCAGAAAAGAGTCTTAGGGTTAGGGTCAGGCTGTAAGGGGGTTAGGGTCCTGGAAGGAGAGAAGTAGGGTAAGGATTAGGGAAAGGGTTGAGGATAGATTTTATACTTATGTGGAGCACCGTTTTCGGAGCTGGCTGGGAGAGAGATTAGGGCCATTCTCGGTGGAGACCCCTGCTCCTCTATATATTGATTATTACAGTGTTTTTATTTTTTTATTAAGAAAATCTTGAATTGAATATTTATTCCTCTGTTTATTATTATGTTTTTTAGTTTTCAGTCACTATAGACTCTGAGCTGGTGGAGCTCCCTCAACCTGAACTCCCTCTCTGGGTGATCATTGTTTCTGTGGGATCTGGAATCTTGCTTTTGGGATTTATTATTCTGCTCCTGTGGCTGGTAAGATCTAACACTCTCAGTAATATTACCAACTCCCCATCTTCATTAGGCTCTATTCATTATTGTGTTAGAGGGCCGGATTCACAGCACTGGACGTATTGCACATACATCCTTAAATGACCGATAACAGCTACCACACATGCCTAGTAACTATTTTACGTCATCTACGTATTGTTTCGTTACATTGATTGTGTATATACGGTCTAATGCAATATGTCCGGTGCTGTGAATCCGGCCCAGAAGCCCTAACTTGGGCTAACATAGTTTAAATTGGGACTTCACTCAGTACATCATCGAGTCTCCACCCACGCTATAGCCGTGGTATTCGTCATGCTTCTGCCAGGTCCTTCATCATGCTTCTGCCAGGTCCTTCGTCATGCTTCTGCCAGGATGGTGACTGTGTGAACAGAAAGATGTGTCTTTCTTCTGCTGAGCAACACTAAACCTTGAAGATAAACGTAGTGTAACAAACACACATAGGGACTGATCCAGACCTGAACATAAAAACGTATCCTGCTCACCATAAGACCGAACGCAAACAATGACAAGTCTAAACGGGATCCAGACGCACGTAACTGCACTAGATCCTGAGGCAGGTATAGTGCAGCCCAGTCCAGCACAATGCAGCCACTTTCACAGATACGTTGCCTTTCCCCAGCTATCCAAAAGATAGTGCAGGGTACTTCAGTGTACTGTATAGTGGAAATAGTGGTCGTGCTTTATGCTTCAGTGATAACATGAATGCACTAAAATGATAAAAGGTATAGTCATAAGTATATGTCATAAGACATTACCTGTGGCTGCCATAAAGTGCTGGATCCAGACTTAAGTAAGTGCTTGAAATGAGTTACTCCTGGGCTAAACCATGTTGATTGCAGGGAGAGTCATATTTCATCTGTTGCAAACAGTATTAGAGTTGAGAGGTGATGTTTCCTATCCAAAGTCTAAATAACAGTGTGATAGTAAAGCTGGTCAGTATATGTGTGCAGTAAGCAATTCAAAGATATATCCCTGCATGCAAAGAATACAATTAACTTGACTCCCCCTGCAATCAACATGGTTTAGCCCAGGAGTAACTAATTTCAAGCACTTACTTAAGACTGGATCCAGCCCATGGTGTGTATTTACATCTGCGTTCAGGTCTGGATTGGGGTTAATTGCAGGATCTCACCCTTACTATACATTTATTACATCCCTATACCCCTTCTCTCTCACATAACGCTTCTCTGAACTGCAAGCGGTCGCAGCAATGACTTGCGCTCAGGTTTTGGTCACTGCAATTTGCGTGAGCAGTGCATAAGAACACAGATATATGATATATGCTATGTCTTGGGGCATACAATTAGGTCAGAATCAGTCCCATAATATATAAAATAGGCTCATTTGATAATTGCATTATAAAGAAAGTAGTTATGTTTTACTCCTCCACTTTTCCCTTAGTGACATTAGCCATTAATATGATTTCTTCCATTTGGTAGACATGTAATAAATTGCAAATTTGCCAGTAAAATGTAAACCAGCAATGCTCCTAAAGGCAAACCTACAGCTTTTTCCATATACTCCATACTGTTTATTAATTTGTGTAATAGGCAATATACCGTCATATCTCATGGTAAAGCTTCATAAAGGGACACAGTGCCCCATTAATGAACATGCAAGGGCTTTACAGTTTAATGGCTGATGAGGGTCATGTGCTATTGCTGACTGGATGGTAACTCGGGTTGATGTTCGGATGATGTATTAGAAGGTTTATTTGTAAAGTAGAGATTTAGCATATTTGTTACCCCTGCTTGACATGTTATTCCTTGCTTGCACCTATTTTGACCAGAGTATTTTGTTCTTGGGCCACTCTCCTGTGACCTAATCCCTAATAACATCTGACATAGTCCTAGTCTCTCTACGCCGTAAGTATTGCTTTTGTGGGCGGCCCCTCACCACTCTCCTACCTTATAGTGTGGATTCTTCCGGAGGGCCAACATCCGTGCCAAGTATGAGGTCAGGGGTCAGAAGGCTGAAATGAAGGTGCAACCATCGGAGACTGAGCGATTAACACAGGACTCCTGATTACGACCTCTGACTATTGTCCCCCAACCCCTCTCGTCGGGTAACCAAGAACCCCTAGCCTGCTTTTGCCAACCTCTCCCACCTCCTCACTCTATTTATGTATAGCTTGGTCCTTACAATCTTTCTAAACTATTATCTTTTGTTGTGAATTTCAATTCTGTATTAACTGTTCACAACATTGTTTCCTTTTGCTTTACCTCAAACTTTTTCTGTCTGTTTTTACTGAAAATAATACCAACATATTTTAACTGTACTGATTATTCTTTCTCCTTCCTACATATAACCTCTTTCACATTCCATCTCTTCATTTTATTATAACTGCTCATCCTTTGTCAACCCCTTCCTGCTA
>WWET01001938.1:90339-115201 GCA_011038615.1 Limnodynastes dumerilii | reverse complement strand
GGTGCTCTGGGCGGGGTGCGGGGGGGGGGGGGGGGTGTGCCTTATGCGGTGCTAAACCTATCTGAGGGTGAGAAGAGGGCAGAAAGTAAGTGTGGTCCTGGAGGGATGTAGGCTGCAGAGGGTAGAAAGGTGAAGCTCCCTCTTAACTGAGCTTCTGATATCCCTAGGGATATTTGGTACTAAGAAGAAGGGAATTCTACTCCGCACCACACCTCACTATAAATTGTATAACAGTTGGTTTGTAATAACGACAGAATAAATGTAAAGGAAAAAAACGTATTCACTTTATATAAATGTCAGAAAAAAAACAGTGATGACGTGTTATAGAGGATCATACACCTGGAGCTCTATAGCGGGGAAGTGGCTCTCAACCCGTACTATGGCTCCTTTAAACAGATGAGTTGCAGGCAAATGCTGCTGATAATCTAGTGTTCAAATGGTTAATTCAAAACACTCTGTATTGCTATAGCGACTTCAAATGCCCAGGTTGTTAGTTCAGATGGGCCCAAGGGCTCTATAGTCTGTTACAATTTATTGCTACAATTCAATCACCAGCAAGGGTATACAAACATGCAATAACGCAGCCAGAGAGAGCTTGCAAGAGTGCTGGGGTGCTTTTCTTAGTATCTCTCTCTCTCTCTCTCTCTCTCTCTCTCTCTCATTACATAGTTCCACTCAAAAGTCTTAAACCCATCTCATACTTTAACCGTGCAGAGGGGATGGACTGTCCTATCAGACGGATCTCCTTGCATATAGAATTGCGTTAAGTATGAAAGGGAGATCCACAAACTAACATCTGTCCCTAGGCTAGCGCAGATATAACATTAGGTTTACTCAGTAGCCTAAAATTATGAAGTCTGGATACAGTCCGAAGTTATTGATGAAGACCACTAAGAAATATTATGTCACGGGAGCAACAGGTTTAACTTAATCCCAAATAGGCTTAACACTGACCTACCTTTGTAATTTATTATGTCACAGGACCTCACATCTCACCACATCCCATCTACAAGCCACAACTCCCTGTCACTGTACCTGGGGAGGCTGCAGACACATGATGGGGGATACTGGGGAGGCTGCAGACACATGATGGGGATACTGGGGAGGCTGCAGACACATGATGGAGGATACTGGGGTGGCTGCAGACAAATGATGGGGGATACTGGGGAGGCTGCAGACACATGATGGGGGATACTGGGAAGGCTCCAGACACATGATGGTGGCTGCAGACACATGATGAAGGATACTGGGTTGGCTGCACACGCATGATGGGGGATATTAGGGAGTATGCAGGCGCATGATGGGGACTGGTTTAGGGCCAATGATACTGTGGTGCCTCAAAAACAAATCACAGAAAAAAATAATACATGGGCACAAACAATGCTATTTTTACCTAACAGTGTGACTGACTTGCCAGTGCCATATTTCCTCTGATGCAGGCAGCGTTATGGTGCTAGTGCATGCACAAAAGATACCATAGACACTGACAAGCACAAATTACCCACAGGGGTTATCATTTTAAAAGGGTGTGGCTTGTTGCTTCAAATGATCTATCTTCCTTAGAAGAAATGGCTCTGAAGACTGCAACAGCGACAAGTAACGTTTCTTGTAAACACAAGATAAACCTAGAAGGCAATTAAAAGAGCAGTCTCTATATACCAAATTAGGTAGCCACACAACCTAAAATACACACATAAGAAAAACAAACAAACGCATATACAATAGTCGCTGAAGAGTATAATTACATATAAGACCATTATACATAGTTGCCAACTCTCCCTGAATATCAGGGAGACTCCCTGAAGATTGGATGATCTCCCTGACTCCCTGAAGTGTTTGGTAATCTCCCTGATTCTAATTTCATCCATTGAGGTCTATGGAGATGACCAATTTCATGGAGGCCAAAATGTAATGAAAGAATCTTGTTAATCAGCTGCAGTGTCACATTTAGCTTTTCTATAAAGATAGTAATGAAAGTATTCACTGACAATTTAATAACCAATAAATAAAATAGTTTTCCTGGCAGTGCTAGATACACCTATGGGTGGGGCTATTCACAGGACACACCTCTTTGGTGCTATAGGACACACCCCTTTGGTGCAGCATCTTGATAGTGCTTTTACAATCCCCCTGATATTCATTTGCAAAAGTAGGCAACCATGCCATTATAAGTAAAATAGCATTAAATAGGCCCATGTATGTGATGGTGAATTGCATGTAAGGGATTTGAATCGCCCTTACTGTACAATTATCATACGAACGGTGAGTGGGCCCATCCTTTGCACGGAATTCTACATCGGATGGAAGCCTTCTAATGCAGAAAACCTTTGTACTGCGCCTGCGCAGAACAGACTGATAGGAGACATACGTACTTAACATACGTAAGTCTCCTATAGTAATTAAATATGGATCCAACCTTTGGTTCTCATCCAATACTGTACAAATATTTTTCATTATAAGACCACCTTGAAGGGGAAATATTCTCTATCTTTAAACTTAAATAAATGTGGCATATTTCCTGATAAAACTCTAGTCATTTATTCAAATGGAGACAAACTTAATTTACCAGCTATATTAAGGTCTGATCCTAAATGCTACCATTTATTTCAAACGTGACAAACTCTAGCCTGCGTTTTCTCAGCAACTAGCTCAAAAGACAGGCGTGCAATTAGCACTTGTGGCAATTTAAAGTTAACAGATAAAAGTCACATTTTTGTGCTTGAAAATGATAGTGACTAGGAGTTGGATAACTGGGTTTATTGGCAGGCGAAAATGAAGACTATAATGTAGTAAAGTGAAATCTGTCTTTCGCGAGCTTAATGGCGCATCGGCTGGCAAGTAGAAAGCGATGGGTGGAAACTGGTTTTGTTATTGGTTGGCGGAAGTAACAGCGTGGTTGGCAGGTGTAATGGCGTATGAGTGGTTGGCGGAAGTGAGTTGTAAGGAGCGATTGGCAAACGCGAGCTGGAAGCTTGGATGGCGGAAGTGAGGTTAGTTTCCAGATGTGGAATGAGAATGGCGGCGAGTGGACGTAAAAGGCTTCTTCAGCTGGTGACCCGCTTTGGGGTGTTGCTTCTGACTCGATGCCCGTTTTGGTTTTGTTTCAGTCAACTTATGTTATATGCTGAGCGAGCGGAGGCCAAGAGGTATCATATTAGTCAATGTATATGCTACACCTGTCAGTGAAACTAAATCCTAGTCTACACAAGCAGATGAGTAAGGGCTTCAAAAAAAGATGTCAGCCTCATCTGTAGCAAAGAATGTACCAAGATTTGTTTATATTTGTGTTAAGTCAGCAACCATGCTGGAATCCTGTCTATTTCACATTACTCAGTGATGTGAGGTAGTTTGTATGTCAGTTCTGTCTATCACCAGAGCCACGTTCACATATTCCCTGTGTGCCACGGTCACTGGGATATTTTACTATTTGTATTGTTATTAGTAGTAGTATTAAAGCCACTTTTTCCTTTAAGTTGCGTGCAGGAGGGTCAGGCACATACTATAATATAGCTGCATGCATTTGGCATACATTTTGGACAGAAGAGGATGAGAAGAGGGGGTTATAGAAGGGCAAGTGGTACTGACTATATTAGTTTCTCATATTTGTTATATTTTATTTGTATAGAAAAATATTACAGAACTAGATCTACACCCCGTGTGTTTTCCATATGAGAGGGGGTGATAAATTCTATACGAGAGAGAGAGGGAAGTGAACTCTCCCCTGTCTCATTCATAAGAAGTGTGACTTACACTGCCGTAAGTCAGCCTTACGTCATACTTGCAGATCGGCGATCCGTCTGACTGCTAATCCTCGCATAAGTGGGAGAGACCTCCCATACTGTAAAATTTAAATGCTTCCCCCTGCCCGCCTTCTTTCCACTTATGATCCATTGTACTGAACTTCCAAATGATGGAGGTTATGTTAGTAGCTGTAACGTGACATCTTGAGGGCGCATGCATTTTGCGGGTGTAAGAGGGCTCACATATGTATCTGTGGATCCGCTCCACAGTGTTTGGTATTGCATGTTTTACATATTACTTCTATTCTATATTTTATTCACATAAAATAATGTATCTAACATCTTAAACAGCTGCATATTTGCTTGCAGAAATCACATTAATTCGCAATGACAAAACAAATAAAACTTGTCAGCTGTACTGGAGGAAATGCAAAAGAGACATTAAACTTTGTAAATTTAGCTGTAAAACATACAGTCTCATTTCCTTGTTTCTATATAAGTACTTTTACTTCTTTACATTTGAAACAAGTATTAGTCCATAACCGGTCTTATTATTATTATTATTTTTCTTTTACTTAGGAAGCCGGATATTCCTGTGCCCTACTTGTATTTTGACCTAGGTGTGGCAGTCCTATGTGCCAGTTTCATGTCCTTTGGTGTAAAGCGGCGGTGGTTTGCTCTTTGTTCTGCCCTTCAGTTGGCCATTAGCACCTATGCAGCCCACATTGGGGGGCATGTTCACTATGGAGACTGGTTGAAGGTGAGGTGGTGTTATTTTTTAGTTAATACGTCTTTTTGTTTAGCAGCACTGGACACTGAAGGAATCTTGTCCCTACACAAATTAACTTACATTCTAAGAGGTTTGAAGAACACAACCTAATTAAGGGAAGGAAATAACCATTGTACTAATCGATACTTGTGTTTTCTTTTAATGGAGTTCAAATTAGCTTGATAACTGGATTTTTGGTTTGTGCACAAAATTATCAATTTACTCTCTCAAAAATAAAGAGCAAATAACATGCATGGCATATGAAAAAAACTATGAAGAAAGAATAGAGAAACTAAACATGAATAGCTTGGAGCAGAGAAGGGCCAGGGGGATATGATGGCTTTCACATATATCAAGGGGCTGGATCCAGAGTAAAGTAAGTGCTTGAAATTAGTTACTCCTGGGCTAAACCATGTTGATTGCAGGGGAGTCATATTTCATCTGTTGCAAACAGTAGAGAGTTGAGAGGTGATGTTTCCTATCCCAAGTCTAAATAACAGTGTGATAGTAAAGCTGGTCAGTATCTGTGTGCAGTAAGCAATTCAAAGATGTATTCCTGCATGCAAAGTATACAATTAACTTGACTTCCCCTGCAATCAACATGGTTTAGCCCAGGAGTAACTAATTTCAAGCACTTAAGTCCGGATCCAGGCCAAACTGTGAACCAGGCAGAAGAGGGTAGTATGTTTCTAAAGAAGAGGTGTAATAGAGGAAGTGTGGAGAAATATTATTTCACTGAAAGGGCAGTTGAGTGGAATAACCTCCTAACAGTGGAACAATTTAAGCATGCTTGGGATAAGGATCAGGATATTATAAATCTTAAACTATGTTGAGAGTCAAATATAGACTAAGGTGAGTATAAAGTGGGCAGGGGGAAGCATGGTAATTGTACAGTGTGGGAGGGGAGCTTTAGTTAAGGCAGAGAGGGGAGTGACAGGTTGAGTTCACTCCTCTCTGTTGGATGGACAGACTCCCGCACGCTTTCCGGTCTGGATCTGGTCCCAGGTCGTCTCCACCTGAATATAGATAGAACAGTATAAACTATTCATCCATTTTTTTTTTTTACATATGAGTATAATATTTTTGATCCATTAATCTCATGTAAATATAGCACCATATCATTTTGGTTTTGTGACTCGAGTATAACCTTAGCTTTATCTGTATATTAAATTGATTGTCTGAATGTGTAGCTGTAACTTAACTGTGGGACAGTGGTCTAAATTGCTGAAACGCTGTTCATGTGATTGGTCTGTGTGGTTTAGGTCCGCATGTATTCTCGCACCATTGCTGTTATTGGAGGTTTTCTAGTCTTGGCAAGCGGTGCTGGAGAGCTTTACAGACAGAAGCCTCGCAGCCGCTCTATGCAGTCCACTGGACAAGTCTTCCTGGGCATCTACCTCATCTGTTTGGTATGTAACTGTGTGATCATTGATGTATCTGTAATGGGGGCAGGGTGTGCATTAAAATCTATACACAGTAAATAGGCATACTGTGTGCTGTATGCATCCAACCGGCTCATATGCTTCTTTTTTCTTCTATGTGCAGGGGGTGGGGGTCGTGGGAGGGCTGTCACAGGGAGGGGCATGTACAAATCCTGCACAAGGACCCTCTCTCTTCTTAAAACACCCCTGAACGTGATATTCGAGGGTGAACAAGATCAAGCAAGGCAATTCGTCCATGTAAAACTATAGTTCATTAATTACTTGTTTATAAGCAGGGACCTTTATATTTCATTCCTAAACCTCTATTGAAGTTCTGATGTACCTGATTGCACTGTGGGAGATGCCCATAGTTCATCGGCCATATGACAGAGAAGTTCCTAGGAGTTCAGTTTCAGATTTTTTGTTTGGTTATTTGGTTTTTCTGAGTGTTCGCAGCACTCGTCATATTTTTATGAAAGTGCTCCCTATACCCCAATATGTATACATATATATTTCTTTAGATATTGAAATGTTAACGTAATGATTAATCATTTGGCCTCCCGCTTTATTATATTATTTCATTATATTGTGTAATAGCACAGATGCAAATGTCTTCCTGATAAATGATCCGTGTTGTTCTTTGCTAGGCATACACGCTACAGCACAGTAAAGAAGACCGGCAGTCCTACCTGGACTTCCTCCCAGGGGGAGAACCAGCCCTACAAATTCTGTTTGTCCTGTATGGAGTCTTAGCGTTGTCCTTCCTGTCTGGATACTACATTAGATACTCTGCCCAGGTTCTTGCTATCCTGCTCCCGTTTTCCCTGCTCTTCGTAGACGGAAACCTCGGATACTGGCACAAAAACCGTCGTGTGGAGTTCTGGAACCAGATGCGAATGATAGGACAGAATGTTGGCATTTTCGGGATGGCGGTTATAGTGGCCACCGATGGCTGACAAAGAACTACAGAACATTCCCTATTCTAGAACATAAAGCTGGCGCTCTAGTGTCTTGCTGGTTACCCATCACAGCAGTTTTGATATACATTTCTCAGACTTCTTTTTCTCTGCAGAGTTGCTCTTTGTGCGTAAGGCACAGCACCGACAGCCCACCACCCGGACGTCTTCCCACCATGAGGTCATAAGCAGACATCTATTTATGCAGTGCTTCCACAGATATGGTTTTCATGAGAGAGACACTTGCAATGCACTAATTATGTCTGCAGCATTAAGGCCCTAAGTCTTTCCATTTAAGTTACAATATGCTACATATCCACAGTAATTTAAACACTGTCAGATACTGGAAAGGAAAGGGGCAAATACTTATTGGTTTCTTTTTCCAACAAATTCATTTTGGTTTCATAAAGGACCAATGTTTACGCTACTACGTAGGCAGCTATGACTCTTATTTCAGACGCCATTTAATCTGCATGTCACTTTGTTTACTCTAAATACATTTCATATCAGGTTTTTTATTTAAACAGACATAAATATGGCCTTCATATGTTTGTTTTAGTTTCTTATAGTGTGTTTTTATTATAGTCCTAAAAAATGAGTCATTATAACAGTTGGTGGAGCCTGTTATATACGGTATGACTGATGCAAGTCTCTTAGATTTTGGATTCTGTGAGGCATAGGAGATGCAATACTGAATGTGACATTTGTAAGCTAAGTGGTACCAGTGTGTGTGACTGTCCTTCCAGCATAGTACACTGTGCAGTTGTCACTGCTCCTCTCGTCGTTCGCAGTTGTTCTTCATTGTACCACGCACATTCCACCTTCTGGAACAGCAGAGTTTGTTAATGAACACTAGGATGCCTTTTATTTATGAAAGTGAAAATATATGCATTTTTGATATGTGAGTTGGCTTGTGTTCCTGAATGAATCAACTTTTCCTCCTCCTCCTCCCTGGCAGCACTAACGATGGGTAAATCCCATTTGCTGTGTAGGTGCAGGACAGGAAATAAGAAGACCCCGGGATAGTATATAAGGACTGCCCTTTCCTCTTTCCGGTGTCTTTTTATTTCCTGTTCTGTTACGTGCAGTATAGGGCTTACCTTTTGGTTCCTCCAGTCTGTCCTTACGAGGATGGCGGGAGTAGGGGGGTACTGCCGACCCTATGTCCCTTCCAGCAGACTCCGTTCACCGCAGCTGCTTCAGTGGGCGGCCGGAGTCTCTGCCGTGCACCTCCGGGCCCGCGGGGCAGCTGTCTATGATGTCACTTCCACCCGGAAGTGCTAGCGTCTGGGAGATGGCGGGGACAGGAAGTCCATGGGCGCCGCCATCTTCCCGTGGCCCGACCCTAAGTGGCGTGCTGGACGCCTACAGACAGCCTCTGCCTACCTAAGGCAAGCTGTTCTTCACCAGAATGTCGGCGAGAGTCTCCAGAAAGGGACAACCATGTCTGAAGACAAACGGCAGCCGACCAGGAGGTCATGGTTGAGTGTAAAGATATTTTTTTCTTATTAGTTTGTTAGTTAGTTAGATTCTGAGACCACACTCCCTCACAGCTGTGATCTCAAAGAGACTTGAAAACACAAAATCCAAAAAGAGGTTGCTCAAATTAGTTTGTTAAAGTAATATACACGGCAGGTGTACTAGGCAGGGAATTTGTACAAAAAGCAAGGCAATGCCTGGCACTTTAGCCATTACTCAGTAACTAAATATATATATATTAATATATGTATATACTATTTTTTGTGTATTTTTTTCGGTATCTTGTACATTGTTACACCCCTAGCACTTTGTACTGTAGGTCTGAGACCAGTAAGGGGTAGAGAGATTCTGATTCTTCAAAGAAGTCCAAGTCAAAAACAACTACTATCTCTAAGTGTATAGCCTGTGACACCATGCTACCTGATAACTATAATTCAGAGACATGTATGCAGTGTCTGTCCTTACAACAAGAACAGCCATCCCCTCAAATGCAGCAATTTCTTAATATGCTTCGCACTATGCTATCTGACATTTTCCTTACTAAGGATGATTTGCATAGAGTCTCACACAAACGTCCTAGGTCTGTGGCATCAGAGCAGTCAGAAGGATCAGTGGAGGAAGGTATGGTTTTGTCAGGGGACTCGGCAGTATCTGATGAGGAGTCTACAGCTTATCAGGAGGAATGTTCGCTCAACCCTGATTTAATTGAGAGTTTATTAAAATGAATCTACAAGGCTTTAAATGTACAAGAGTCACAGGAAGATTAATTCCTACAAGATCTTATATTTCAAGAAACTAAGAAGAAAAGTAGGGTTTTCCCAATATCACCAGTTCTAAAGAATCTTATTCAGGAAGAATGGAAAGCACCAGATAAGAAATTTTCTGCAGCTGCTAAAATTGTTAAAACTTATCCTTTTGCTATTGATGAGGCTCAGAAATGGGATAACCCGCCAAGGGTAGATGCTGCTATCTCTCGCATCTCTAAGAAAACTACACTCCCTCTTGAAGATGCTAACACATTTAAAGATAATATGGAGCGCAAAATTGAAGTTAATTTGAAAAAGACTCATTGTTTGGTAGGAGCAGCACTTAGACCTGCAGTAGCATCCACAGTGACATCTAGAGTCATGAGGTCATGGTGTAATTCCTTAGAACAAAATATTATGGATGGAGTCAAAAGATCAGATTTTATCAAGACTGTTCAGAATATACAATTAGCTACTGAATTTTTATGTGAGGCTTCGCTTGACATGGTTAAGCTTTCAGCGAGATCCATTGCGTCTAATTCAGTGGCTAGAGGTGCCCTTTGGTTGAAACCTTGGGCAGCAGATAATCCAAACACCGTCTTCTCTCTCTTCCCTTTATGGGGGAATATCTTTTTGGCCAAAAACTGGATGAGATTATCCAGAAGACCTCAGGCGGTAAGTCCAACTGGCTTCCCCAAGACAAACCCAAGAGACCTTTCTTTAATAGACCTGCTAGACCATACCAGAGTGAATACAAGGAAGCTAGATCTTATAAACCAGGAAGATCTTTTCTTAGAAGGTTTCAACCTGGACCATCCAGGTCTAGCTTTCGGGCACAAAGAGGGAGGGAAGGACGATTTTTTCGTCCCTTCCCACAATGACGCCAACAGTTCCAGCGCTCCCACGGAGGCCGCAGTGGGAGGAAGGCTGTTAAAGTTCGGCCATCTTTGGAAGAATTCAATATCCGACAGGTGGGTACTCTCTGTTGTTCAGGAGGGTTACAAGTTAAAATTCTTGCAATCAAGCAGGTATCAGTGGTTCCTTCAATCGCCAGTCCCACAGAGCAGAGAGGAAAGGTTAGCCTTAAGGAACAGCATAAAAGATTTACTGTTAACAGTCAGTTATTGTAAAGGTTCCTATCGGTCAAAGATTTTTGGGTTGTTACTCAAAAATATTTGTAGTTCAGAAGTCATCAGGGGGGTTTCGCACTATTTTGGACTTGAGGCCTTTAAACCAGCATATAAAGGTAATTCAAGATTGAGGCCTTTAAACCAGCATATAAAGGTTCAGAAATTCAAGATGGAATCTTTGAGGTCTATTTTAGCGTTTTTACCCTCGGGGTCTTTATGACATCTGTCGATTTAAAGGATGCTTACCTTCACATTCCTATTTTTCCGGGGCATTAGAACAGTACTCGGTTCTTCATATTTGGGGTTCACTATCAGTACAGGGCTCTTCAAAAGTACTAGCCCCACTTGTAGCAGCACTTCGTTTACAGGGAATCTTCCTCTGGACGTATTTAGACGACCTTCTTATAGCGGCACCTTCACTAGATTTATGTCACATTCACACCTCGAAGGTGATAGTTTTCTTAGAATCTCATTGGTGGTTAATCAACTATGGGAAAAGTTGTTTGCACCCTTCACAGTCTATCACTTATTTAGGTGTTATCATAGATTCTTATCAAGACAAGGTGTTTTTTCCTCCCTCAAGGGCAGAAAAGATACAGCAGGAAGTTATAAGTCTACATCGTCAGCCATGGACTACGGCAGGAATGTGTATGAAGGTCCTAGGACTTATGTCAGCCGCACTAGACACACTAGTTTGGGCTAGGTTTCACCTAAGAGACTTCCAAAAAGGATTCTTGAGTCAGTGGGACAAAAACCCTTTTTACCATCAGCAGCTGATACTTCTCGATCCAGGGGCCAGAAGAAATCTGTATTGGTGGTCAGTCATTCACAATCTTACCATAGGGAGACCACTCAGAACAAGAAGGCCATTAATCCTAACTACAGATGCCAGCAACTCAGGCTGGGGAGCCACTTGCGACGGTCATTGGGCTCAAGGAACCTGGTTACAAGTTGGTACACTCAAACATTTTAGAGATGAGAGCAGTACTGCTAGCCTGTCAGGTCTTTCAGGACATGCTTGTAGGAGAAAATTTAGTGGTGCACTCAGACAACAAGGCTGTAGTTGCATATATCAATCATCAAGGAGGCACCAGGAGTGCAAGTCTAATGGAGACAACAAGTCTACTGTTGTCTTGGACAGTAACATGTACTGTCGGTAACAGCAACGTATGTAGCAGGACGACAGAACATAGAAGCCGATTTTCTGAGCAGAACAAGAATCGACCCAGGGGAATGGGAATTAGACAACGCCATGTTTCAACGTCTAGTATTAAGGCGGGGTCAACCACAAGTCGACCTTATGGCCACTCGGGAAAATGTGAAAACAGGTCTGTTCGTTTCCAGATACAAAGACCATCAGGCTTTAGCAGTAGCTAACAGCCCCTTGGACATTCAATCTGGCCTACGTATTCCCACCTATTCCCTTAATTCCCAGACTCCTGAGGAGGATAGCGGTAGAACAGTCTACAGTCATAGCCATTCTCCCATACTGGCCAAGGAGACCCTGGTTCTCTCTGGCACTACATCTAGCAATAGACCTCCCCTGGCAACTACCGGTATACCCGAAAATTCTCATGCAAGGACAGATTTATTTATCATCCATGTCCTCAGAGTCTAAAATTGACAGCCCGGCTGTTGAAACCGCAGGGCTAACAACTCAAGGTTTTTCCCAGAAGGTAATTACAACATTACTGAAATGTCGCAGATTGTCTACAGTAAAAATTTCTCATAGAATCTGGGGAATATTTGCCTCGTGGTGTAATGTAAATAATGTTAATTCTACTAACCCTTATATAGGTAATATCCTAGATTTCTTACAAGGAGGTCTGGATAAGGGATTAGCAGTTAGCTCCCTAAAGGTGCAGATTTCTGCTCTAAGTGCGGTTCTTGATAAGGACTTTGCCACAGACAGGTATGTTTGGAGGTTCATTCAGGCGGCAGTCAGAATTAGGCCAGGCTTTAGGAGACCTATTCCCCAATGGGATTTAAATCTAGTCCTTAATGTCTTAGCAGAGGGACCTTTTGAACCTATTCAAGAGATAGATATCTTTAAAACTGCTCACATGGAAGGTGGTATTCCTGGTAGCAGTTACATCAGCTAGAAGGATATCAGAAATCCAATCCCTGTGGTGTGACCAACCATATACTACATTTCACGAGGATAAGGTGGTATTAAGAACCAACCCAAATTTTCTGGCTAAGGTTATAACTAGTTTTCATATTAACCAGGAAATCTCCCTACCAGCTCTATGTCCGAACCCCTGTAATTCAGCGGAACACAGACTTCATGCATTGGACTTAGTCATAGCATTAAGAACTTATATTGATAGAACTAAGACTATAATACAGTCTAGGCAATTGTTTATATTGGCAGAAGGCAATAAAAAAGGACAACCAGCGTCCAAGAGCTCTATAGCCAGATGGATCAGGAGCTGTATTATAGAAGCCTATAAAATCAGGGGTCAAGAGGCCCCCTTACACATCAGGGCTCACTCTACCAGAGCTACAGCAACTTCGTGGGCAGAGAGGCAGTCGGCCTCGATGGAAGAATTATGCAAAGCAGCTGGCTGGTCTTCATCGCATACTTTTACGAAGCATTATAGGCTGAATCTGCACGCTGCTGCCGACGCTTCTTTCGGCAGGAAGGTGCTCTCAGCGGTATTATAAGGCATATGTATCCCTCCCGTATAATAGATTGCTTAGGTATAACCCATTGTTAGTGCTGCCAGGGAGGAGAAGGAGGAAATAAGACATTATACCTGATAATGTAGTTTCCCCAACTCCTCCATGGCAGCACTAACTTGCCCAACCCGGCATGCTTAATATGTGTTTAACTATGTAATTTCAGCTTGGAGTATTGGGAAGACACCAGAAAGAGGAAAGGGCAGTCCTTATATACCATCCCGGGGTCTTCTTATTTCCTGTCCTGCACCTACACAGCAAATGGGATTTACCCATCGTTAGTGCTGCCATGGAGGAGTCAGGGAAACTACATTATCAGGTATAATGTCTTATATGTTCACTTTCAAAGTCTGAGTCCTTGATTACTAACAGTGTTTCAGTATGCTCTCTCGTGTGAAAGAAATACTTAAAGCGACTGATATTTGCTTTAGAGCCAGACTTCTGGAAAGGGGCATCGCTAGCATTGGAAAACCGCCGCTCTCTGGAAACAGGGCATGTGTGAGCACTGCATTACCAGGACCGATATGGACCCAGAGTTCCTGGAACCGTATGGGATGGCAGGGCAGCACGGGGACGTATACTGATTCCGCTATGTGTGTGGGGTGAGGGTCTGCTAAGTGCCCTTCATATTATCCATACTTCCAGGGCATACACGTTTTAAATGTTTAAATCCTTGTCCATGCAGAAGTCTGGATCCGGCCCCATGTGTTTATATTTCCTCATGGATATTTTTTCCTGAATTCAGGATGTGGGGCTGGATCCACAATTATAAAAACAGATGACTTCTGTACACTATGGGCCTGATTCACAGATAAGAGTGAGTTAGGTGCGCCCCACATTCACTCTTCCACCCCCTTGTTTTTAGGTACCCTATGGCACTTATGAGAGCCTTAGGGCTACCTTAAGTCTCCGTGCAATGTCCGTACAGACATTACACCTCCCCCTCACACTTCTGCCTAAAAACGCCCTCTTTTTACGTAACACGCTGCGTGCGGTCTGTAAAGACGCTATCTATGTGCCTATCGGCCACGTAGATAGTGTAAATGACCTACTACGCATGCACAGTAGGTCATTTCAGACCAATACGCATTTAAGAAGCCGCAGCTTGTTTAGTGTGAATCAGGCCCTATGTGCACAAGTCGTCTGTCAGTTGTGCAGTGCTGCATTCCGCACATTATTCGTTCTGTGCATGTAAGGTGGGCACGCTTATCATGTGTACGATATGCACAGGGTGGGTGGCATCTGGAATAGGAATCATACACTATTTTGTACTTGCATGCAATGCAATAGTTTGCATGCGGGAGGTGTGCACTCCCCTCACGTGAACAGAATTGATGATTGGAAATTCCACATGTCAACCTCCGTTGCGTTAAATTCATTTGAATTGTTTTGCACATAGGGAAAATACTTCACGTTTGCACATAGAACTCACATCCTGCACAGCTTTATGTTTAATCTATAAGTACAGCTGAGCTAAGAAACTTCATCTCTCAATTCTACTTTTGCTTTAACATTTTAAATTTACCCTTCAGTACAACATGCTATTGCTCAGGTTCTACATTTGCATCTATAAAAAAAAAAAGGTGTAAATGTAACCGTGGATCAGCCCCTTCCTGTTCATATTTAAGCTAGCCACACATTAACAGGATTATCTATCTGTGGCCTGATAAGCGAAACGATTTCCCACCAGAGAAAGGTCCCGTTACCAGCGCCATACACCTCGCCCGCTGGGACCAATTGCTCTGCTTAGAATATTGGCCGCTAGTACCTCATATTATTAAGCATGTCAAAAGATCAATTAACTATACCAGAGCGTTTCTAATTATCTGTTTGAAAACTCTTTCATGCCCACTCACTACAGCGATTATTGGCCTGATAGCAAATAATTGGATAATCGGGTCAATGATTGCTCTGGTGTATGGCCAGCTTTAGTCAGTTAATGAAGGGATTTACTTTTAGCATAGGAAAAGTCAGCATGCTGGTTCAGCTCACATCCACGCATGTGGATCCCTGGTTGGCAGAGTTATGTCAGGTGCTGGGACTCGTAGTTTCACAACATCTGGAGAACTACAGATTGGCCGTGCCTACTTCAGAGCCTACTGCCTCGTACCCTTCCTGAGTGCAGTTTAAACCACCATAGACACCAGGATGCTAAAGATGCATAGCAAATGAACTATCAGCGTGTGTTACACTAATCATTGATTTCCTCAATAAATCATTTTGTTAATGCTTTTCATTAAAATTACTTGAGTTGCAAAACACACCTGTGTATCACTATTTAGAGAAAATCCCAAGTTCTTTTCCTCCCTCTTCTATACACATCTAGCTCATTATGTAAAATTCCCTGGTTAGTGCTGAAAGTGATCCGACCAAGGGCCAGATTTACTAAGCTGCGGGTTTGGAAAAGTGGAGATGTTGCCCATAGCAACCAATCAGATTCTAGCTCTTGCTTTCCTATAACCCGCAGCTTAGTACATCAGGCCCCAAGTGTTTTGTGGCCTCAACAAAAGTACAAATACAGTAACAGTTTGATGTAGTGCAATAGTCAGAGGTGGAATTATAAACTTAAAAATTGTACATTGAAAATGTTTATTACTGACAAATTCCATAAACATAACAATCAATATAAATAATTGCATGTATGCTTTCATATGAACGCGCATGATGTATAGTTTTTTAGGATACAGCACCCTTGCAGAATGAATCCGGAAGGCTCTTTGCGTGGTTCACCAGTTCATAAGAGTCTCTGATGTCCGAGAGGCCCAGCCAGAAGAATATCCACTGCTTGTTTGAAAAACTGCCATCGCTGTTCTTAAAATACCTGTGGGATGAAATGGACTGTGTGAGCGACTAATGGAATCATTGGCCTGGATTCAGAGTTTGGGTGTAAGTGTACAGCTTGGCTAAACCATTTTGCAAAATGAGGGTTGCTCATTAATCGTAAAACATCTTTAACATGCAGGGAAAATACATTACTTTTGCACACAACTCAAATACTGCATAGCTTTATGTTTAATCTATGAAACAGAGTTGAGCTAAGAAATGTCACCTCTTAAATATAATTTTGCTTTCACAATGTAAATGTGCCTCCCCTTGCAGTTCAGCATGGTATTGCTCAGGTCTACACTTACACCTAAAAAAAAAGGTGTAAGTGCAGCTCTGAATCCAGGCCATTGACTTCCTATTTTAAATCCAGTGTTATATTGGTTTCATAAGATAGTGTTGCCTAATAGGAACTTGGTGGAATCCAAAAACCTCCTCCCTTGGGGTCTGATTCAGACTTAAAAAAGAGATAAGAGCATTTGTATTCGCAACGCTACACACCTAAGTAGCATTCCCCTCGTTCTTATGGTTCTTGGCCGACCTACGAATTCTGAAGGTAACCTTAACTCTCCGTGCATGTGTCATCTTAAGTTACTTAAGTACGTGTGTACTTAGCAAACCGTGCCCTTAGAGCCCCATTTAATTTCACTAAGGGCGGAGTTGAAGCCTGTGCGTAATGGATTCTTGTGCGTAACAGCTGGATCTCATGCGTAACTGTGTTCTGGGCATGCATTATTTATCCGTTCCTAGAAATAGGCTCAGAGATTCAGCTTCTTAAGTGTGAATCAGGTCATAGAAGTTATATAGCCTGTTCTGAAGGGCAAGGAAGATTGGCACAAAACTGTTAGGTTGATGTCCCTAAAACCATAGTATAGAGGGAAAAAAAACCATGTACAATTTACAAAAACATTGCTATAAATAAAGAACTTGTATTTAGATGTGAGAAACAAAACCTCCAGATTTATCCTGACACAACTACTCCTTACAGGCAGCCGCTGCTGAATGGCTAAGATCCGCTTGTATGCACAGTCCCTGACAGACTGTTTCCCACGCCACACAGTTCAGATCAAATTAATTCAGCTTCAGCAGCAGTTATAACAAGCCAATGTTGACTTTAATAGGGATTTTGTGCCATTGGATTACAAAGATCATAATTTCTCTTTACTTTACAGCACAGACTAAACAGGGGGTTATGGCCAGGTAATGCCTAAACCTCCAAAGAGACTACTAACAGCCTCATTCTATACAAGGGATCTGATAACACGTTGTTTTGTAATGTGCTCTTCTGTGACCCGCTTAGTCCTGACTGTAAAGGCCAGGGTAGACTCTTAATTCTGCAAGTTGGAAATATATAACAGTAATACCTATCCACAAAAGAAACACAGAACAGACCCCTTTTTTAGTTACTTAGGTCCGAACGTCTTCATAACAGGGAAGTTCAGTAGCTGGTTTATGGGAATTGCTTGCTATATATGGACTGTGTTCACACACTGCACTTTATTTACATGATAATCGTACCAATCAAACAATTACACGACCGATTCAAACAAAATCGGTGTTTACGCATGCACGGTCAAATGATAATGTGTAATGCTTATATGATCGTTTAAAGAGATTTTATAGACCACTTAATTTGCCAAATGAACGATGCAAAAATCGTTAAAGAAATTGGATCATGAGAAACAAAGGGCCTGATCCAGATGTACGCCGATGAGCTGTGTATACTAACGCACAGCGTATCGGCATGCACTCCCCTCCGACACTCCCCCCGGTGGCCGGCGTAATTACACACTGTTACGCCAGCTGAAGGCTACCCTAACAAAGTACAATACTATGTATGCGCAGCAGGTCATTTCGGGCAAATGCACACTTAAGAAGCAGATACTTCTTACCTGTGAATCAGGCCCTTACATACAATGCACTCACACACGAGGATACGGGCAGAATACTTACGCTAGGGTCCAGGGAACGTATCCACCATCTGCATGTAGGAGAGCAGGGGGCGTGCTCTGTCCCATGTGCCCAATTATGGATAGCAAATTCTGTACGTTAGCCTCCGCCCATTAAAACTAGCCCGGGAAATCTCTGCTGATTGACAATTATATCTTTTACACATTTCCATACAGGGGGTAGCAATGATTACTGCACTGAGCTAGCAGTTTGAAAGCGCTAAAGTGGTTTCACACCATGTTGACAGATTTGTAGTGTTTAAGGAATACTTGTGTAATGAATGTGCAGTATGACCTTTTCTTACAGTCTCTGCTTACCAGGAGTTTATGGGATTAGTGGCCCGTGATCTCCAGAATAGAGTCTGCAGGTCTTGTCTTAAACATTCCCATAGCATCTGGCCGGATCCCTGTCCTTGCCGTCCTGAACTGACCACAAACTTGTCCAGGTAAGGCGTTCCACCTAGCACCGGTTCTGTGGTTATGATGGCAGCAGCATTATACCTGCAGGAGGAATTGTTCACATTACTTGCCGTGACAATAACATATTTAACCCATTAGAGAACAGAAATAACTTTAAAACAACTAAGAAAGATGGTTCTCATAAAAGACAACCAGAAGCATATAACAGACGTGGAGATAAGTGGTCCACATTATTCCAAACTTTCCCTTCACTTTGCAGAGCAGTCTAAATAACTATGCAGAACCTCTTCCTTACATTGTCAGCGATACACAGCACTGAGCCAGCCTTGTCACCTATGAGCAGAGCCTTTGTAGCTGAGTGAATACTAGTTTGTGTGGCCATGTTATTGGAATTATATGGTCAACAGACATGAATGTAAAGTTCTGCTCTCCACTAACCTGAATCTTACTGCTAATTTACTTCCAGAGATTCCCCTTATCATAAGGTAGAACTATGCTGTGGTAGTTATGTACAAAGTACAATACAGCTGAGGTGCAGCATGTAGCTCTCTCTGGGTCTTTCATGTGTACCTAGATCTCAACTAGAGAAGGTATTTCACCAGTTCTGAACCAATGGCAAACTGTGCCTTCCATCTGTATTTCTCCCAATAGAAAACAGCAGGAAACATACAGTAAGTGTCAGATGCTCATGTATTCTTATTATTGCACTTCAACCTTATATTATGACACGCTAAGCTTAGCCCAGGATTTGTAAGGCGATAGGACAGCCTTGTTTGGCCACAAATTGAGGACCATTGTTGATAAATTATAGCATTTTGCTTTGAGTATTGATCCGTATTAAATGGTCTGAATGTTAAGGTGCACAGTGTTCTTACCCTTCGGACAGATACACAGAATGTAGCCGCTTTTCTACACTGCTGATATAATTGTCTTTCAGATTTTTCTGGAAAGATTGGTTCACAAGTGAGATGAGGCGCTCAGTGTTGATCTCCTGGAGGGAATCAAACCTTAGCATTCTTTCTGCGTTCTTGAAGAGGGTCCCGGAACCTATAAAAGAAACAAGATGAAAACAGGTGATCAGAAAGCATTGATAGGATTACTACTGCAGATTCCATATATTCCTTCACCTTCTTACCTTTGTTGCTGAAAAGCTCACTAAGTAGAGTACGGGCTGAGGTGATGACAGCCGAAGAAGAAGAAGGCAGACGATTGAGGAGATCCACAATGACCGTTACCTGCTGTCGCTGTCTTTCACTCATCCATACTGCATTCCTCATCAGCTCCAAGTCCGCTGGCAGATTCACGTGTCCAACAACCTATATGTTAAAATGGTGTTACAAAAGTCCAAAAGATGTTAGAGGAAGTCCTTAGCTTTATGTTCTCAGCCCCTAGTTCTGCCATTTGTCATTTTTCTGACACGTCTAAACGCTGATGGTTATAAGCACATTATGTTATCACTATATTGAAGTTATATCAGTCAATGAACCACAAAGCAATTGATGGAGTCAGCTTTGAGCCTAACTAACTGCATACATACATATAAAATATAATATATAAAAGACAACAACAATATAATAAGAATAAAGCAAAGTAAAATAAAATAAAATAGCCACAGTAAATATTCACTAATAGGCTCCTTATAGATAATAGCACCTGAATATTGTGGCTATTTTATTTTATTTTATTTTACTTTATTCTCATTATATTGTTGTTGTCTTTTATATTTTATATGCATAATCATTATATATGATTTGTGGTTTTTATATATGATGTACATTGAATACATTTGTTACTATTTTTCAATCTATATATGATGTACATTGAATAAATTTGTTACTATTTTTCAATCTCCAAGCGCTCTTTTTCTATCATTACTCTTTTTTGCCAGTAGGGGTGGCCCCCTCAAAGTAGCGGCTGGAGATTGATAATCTGAGCTATATATACATTCCTACAGTGCTGATCTTTTTCTTTAACTGCATACATGCCTTTTCCCTAAATACAGCAAAGAGTAATGGTGCAAAATAACAATGGGGCAAGCGGGAAGAAATGAATACACAATGAATGGCAGGTAAGCATCTTTGTACAGGGGTGCTAAAGCAGAGTTGGACTCTAAAATGCTGTATAAATGACAGTATTGTTCTTTTTTTTTATAATATACTCTTGGAGAAGACAGCCAACAACCAAAAGAAAGAAGAGCACGAAATAGCAAGAGATACATTGAAAAACTGAGATCAGGTATGGAGTCAGGAGAGATGGAGTAAGGGGCATTGAGAGATGGAGGCTGGGAAGAGGAGGGATGGAGGAAGTGTGTTATAGAGACAGAGAAGGCATAGTAAAGCCCCATACATACTACAAGTTTTTCAACGATGGACAACATTATAACTCATCACCAATCAGCCTGCATATACACACAACACGATATTCGGTTGAGCCTTCATTATTGAATGGCTTGATTGTTAAAATTAAACTTTTTAAAAGATGCAATTAAACGATTATGTGTACTTTGCAAGGATCAGGCAGCGTTTACACATGCACGATATCGTTCAAAACACTCTTTTATCAAGTGATTTGAACGATTATCGTTAAAAAAAATGTAGTGTGTGTATGGACCTTTTAGATGACACCTCTCTCTATACCTATACCTACTCCCCCATCCCCTGGGTTCCTTGACCAGGGAATATTTAAGTGGAAACTTTCAGTTTTCATTTCTTTATTTATAGGAAACATACACCAGACTAATCACAAGGTGTATTTTTTTTTGTGTTAAGTGGTGGAATTTGGTAGAAATACACTCATTTATTTCATTTGTGAGTGATACCTGTCAATGTTAGCAAATTATTTAAATCAATTTTTGTTGGTACTTGATAAACATTTACATTTACCATTTCAAGGGGGATACATGTTACACAAATCTTTAAGAACCTTTAAATCAAATCTAAGACCTGTCTAAACCAACATGACTGTGATTGGGTACTGAAAGCATCCTAACCTATCACTATAACTTTCCCTGTTACACAACCTTTGTATCATTACAAGGCAAACGTTTAAAGATTATCCCAACCCATGTGAGTTTAAGAGGTTAGATAAGAACTACTGTGTTCAGTCTTACATTTTCACTCAGGTCCTTCAGACCACCCACTGTATTGAGGAAAATGATCTTAAGTGGATTCAATGCTCGGGAAATACTGGTGGTGACTTCCAATGAGTCCAGAAGAACAGAACGACCGGAAGGTGTCTCTCCAATGGGGCAGAGGATAGGAATATTCCCAGAGTTGAGACACCAGGTAAGCAGCCTGGTATCCACTGCTGAAACAGACCCATAACTACAACAGAAGAGCATCACATATTGAGAAACACAGAACAAATATACAATGCATAGACGGCTCATACACATTTTTTACAAATACCATATTTAATAAAAACTCTGACCCATTTTAATGGGTAATTTTTCCTTCAGATTATTTAAATACATAATAACTTAAGCCTATTCCCTTGATTAAATACCAAGGAGCAGATTTACTAAACTGCGGGATTGGAAAGTGGAGATGTTGCCCGTAGCAACCAATCAGATTCTAGCTGATATTTTCTAGTATGTAATAGGAAAGTGAGAGCTAGAATCTGATTGGTTGCTATGGGTAACATTTCCACTTTTTCTTTACCTCGGCTAGCCCCAGGAGTACTTTATTTTGTTGTCTGTTTATATGCAAAAATAACTGCCCTGACTTCACTGTCTCAAATCATTGAAATAATTAATATACAAATATTTCTTTTATTTAAAGGTAAAATTATTACTGAATGGTAAGGGGAAGCGATAAGTATGTGGCCGCATTAAAGTGGCCATGCGACATTTATCTGTGTAAGAGGGCAATAATATGGGCATAGTGTAGACAGTACCAGCCATCCTGTTCATGAGCTGTAATCACAGAGCCTCCATTGAAGAAGGGCAAAGCAGTACCAGAGCTGGCATGGAGGGCGTCTACCAAAGTTTGGCAGTTGTGCACAAGCAGAGACTTGGCATCCTGGGCAGAAGGGCGGGTAGAGTATGTGCTGGGTAATCCCATCACCACCAAAGGCTTCATATCCATTCTCTGGAGGAAGGAGAGGGCAAAGGCAACACTGTTCAGGGACTTTTTGCAACTGAAAACGTTCTCATCCACCTGGGAAATCACACAGAATAGTACAAAGAAAAGGTCATTATAGGTCCAGAACATTCAGTGCATTTGTTGGGCATAAAAATTATACATTGGGCCAGATCCAGACCTACGCAAATGATATGCCCTTGTGTGTAGCGTATTAACGGCAGCGTAAATACGAAACACTCCCTTAGGAACTCCCCTTGGTGGTCTGTATTTATGCCGTCTTACGCCAACCAAACCCTACCCTAACTTTTCTGATTGTAACCGCGGGCATCCGTAGCATCCATACGTGGTTACGACGATTAGCACGCCCGTACTGTATGATTTAAATACCTCTCCCTGCCCACGAAGCGTAATTACGGGTTTCGTATGGCTGGTACGCCCCTTCCTGCGTTGTTACGAAGCTGGTCCGCTCAAGGCCCATACGCTCAGCATTTCTTTGCGTAATCAGCCGCGCGCATGCGCAGTAAGTACAAATGGGCGCTTTTACGCTTACGAAATGCGTAAAATCACGGGCAGGCGTAGGTCTGGATCTGCCCCATTCAGTCTAAGGCAGAATATTTGCATAAATTGCAAATCACATTGCGACATGGTTTTAGTGCGGTTACTGCTTACTTTGGATCAGTTTTTGAGGTTTTGTTTCTACATTAAGAAATCATAAAATAATATATATGCATTTAGAATCTAATCAAATGTTTGTGAACTTCACAGAATTAAATTTACAGAAACTTTAAACTGTGAATAGAAGAAGCATAAAGTTGTTATCATAACTGAACTCTTTATGGTGTTCCATGATTGCTTCTAAAGATTCTATTTAGCAATTATTTTTATTTTCTTTCTCTTACAGCCCCTTAGAGATTAGTTGCCTACTCTACTGTCATATGTCTTCCAAGCAGATATGTTGCATGCATGTATATGTATATGTATGCATGTAAATTTGCATGAGAGTATTTCCCATGCAAAACTGTCACCTCTTTTTTGTTGTGCCTTCTTAAATTATATTAAAAATGAAACAATAGGGAGTGAAAAAGTTTATGACAAGTATTATACTTTTGTAGTAAAATTTGTTTGTATGCATGTTTTTCATTTTGATGCTCTGGTTTACAAGGAAAGGGTTAAACATAGAAATGATAAAATGTTGAGAAGCGAGTTATATTCCACTGTGAGAGAGGTTAAAGAACCATAGGGCATGGTCACGAAGCATGCATGCTCTTGGTACGTGTGAATAGAAATGTACTAAAGGTAAATGTTGCTTTACCTTCCTGCACTGATATTGGAAAATCATTCAATTTAGGATTATAGAAAGATCCAGAATAGATGACAAACCTCAATTACTTTTGGTAAAAGATTATCCACCCAATATATCAACTCCAAACATATATATTATTTGTAGTCTAGCTCAAGCTCTGGCAACCTGTGGCACTTCAGGAGCTGACAAACCACAAGCCCGTCATGCCTTACCAGGTATAAATTATGCCTCAGGGGTGGAGGCATGTTGGGAGTTATAGTTTCAAAATAACTAGGGACAGATTTACTAAACTGCAGGAAAGGAAAAGTGGAGATGTTGCCCATAGCAACCAATCAGGTTGTATATTAATTATTTCAATGATTTGAGAGAGTAAAGTCAGGGCAGTTATTTTGCATATAAGACAACAAAATAAAGTACTCCTGGGGCTAGCTGAGGGAAAAGTGGAGATGTTACCCATAGCAATTAATCAGATTCTAGCTCTCATTTTCCTATTACATACTAGAAAATATCAGGTAGAATCTGATTGGTTGCTATGGGCAACATCTCCACTTTTCCTTTCTTGCAACTTAGTAAATCTGGCCCCTTAAGATACAAAAGCTGCCTATGGCCAGTCCAGCTGCTTCAAACCAAATTGGTCTATTTTGAGTTTTTTATACTTCATGCCTTAGAGGCGTCAAAGTGTCAATATTCTGTTTAAGTAAACATTCTATTTGAAAAGTATTTATTCACAGCAAGTCAATGACAATTGCCATTGGTGCAACTTACCTCAACAACTGCAAAAGCCTTTTGGTAAGTGGAATGCATTTCCTGAAATTGTGCCAGCCAATGGCGTGCTTCACTGGGTGTCCCACCACACTCTCTCAGGAAAGCCCGAATGTCCCTTCGCACCAGGGAGCGGTCAACCATTGAGGAGATGGCACCGGGCTCCTTGGTGGCTTCTTGTCGATTCAGTTCTTCTTGGGTGGGATCATCTCTTATACTAACACGCTGCTGGAGCACAGAACCTCCTCCACCTAGACTGCTAAGGAAGCGAGAATTACGGAAGGAGAAGGATGAAATTCCCTGTACAGCTGCCATGGAGATTACTGTCTGAATCACACAATTTTATTTCTTTATTTCACAACTATTGCTGAGACATTTAATATGTCCTGTTCTCTATTATACTCTTCTCTCACACTTTTCCATCAAATGCTTTTCCATCTCTCAGTTTTAGGTTAAATAGTCAGGCATGTGTGACATCACCAGGGGTGTGACTTGGCTGTGAGAAAGAGAGGTGGGCAGAGGTTATGGGAGAGGGACGCAGTCTGCAGAAGAATTCAAGTCTGTCTATCGGTGTCAGAAGTCCACTGGTGTGGAATATAT
>WWET01001938.1:65774-78845 GCA_011038615.1 Limnodynastes dumerilii | reverse complement strand
CTGGCCGCCCCTTTTTTCTTAACTATGCTGTAGTTACGGATGCCAGATCCATTGCTCCCAGCATTTCTGCCGTTCTTACAAAGCTGCCCGCCGTAAATACGGTAGGCAGCGTAACTCTGGATCAGGCTCTATATGTGAATGTAAGGTTTGGATGTACCCAGGGTGGGTATTTTTTTTAATCAAAATAGGGGATTGATAGATCAGTCATAGTAGAATAGACTGCATGTTGTATTAAGCAGCCATTTCATAATCGCACAATAGATTGCTTCAAAGAATTTATAAAATTTAGATTGTTATTAGAACCGTGCAAAACGCAAGGTCAGGGCATGGGCATGTAGCCAAGAAGAACATCTTTTAATTAGCTAGTTTTCTCTATGTGCTTTGTTTAAGGCCGTTTTGTAGACACTTTTAGATAACAGTGAACAGTAACCTTGAATAAAGTAGAAAATGATTTTAGAGTACACAGTGTCAGTTTCTTGTTCTCCGGCTGTACTTGAAATCAACTCTATACAACACATTGGTATACTCAGGCTCCCTGAGTAGATGGATTCGACAATTCGCTCCCAATAGCCAGGAAAAACGTGTAGAGTGTACCTACTGCCCAATAGTTCATCTTAGCTTCAGGCCACGCTGTTCCTATCCTATTCAGTTTGTTTTTATATACCCATTAGTAGTATAGTGTGTCTTTGAATATTTACCTTAGTAATCTCCTGGCTGTAGCTTTGGAAGAGCCTATATATTTAGGCAAACAATTGGACAAAGTCTCCATTAAAAATATTTGATGAAGATTTATATTTTGTGTTGCCACCTAATGGGAAATAGGGGTTCTAATGGTCACTGCTACAGAAGAGGGATTTCCGAACCAGCCACAAAGAACAATTGAACGGCTCCAGATATAAGAAAAATGACACTTCCAACATCTTCTGACAGATGGGCAGGGTTATGTCCGCAAGAGGGCATGACTTGGTATTCCAGTGAACAATATAGGCATGCCAACACACTGTGTACCTATCCAGACTTCAAAATCACCACCATTTTACGTTGGCACGAGTCAGGGGATAAAAATCTCACCAAACTACTGAAGGCAATTACAGGTCTACAGTCTGAAGACAAGCATTGGGGCCAGAACACCTAATGAGACAACAGAGCTGCAGTAGGAGAAACAACCTAAGCATTACAAATAATTAATTATCGCTATGATATTTAGATTTACTTTTTTCTTGGTAAAGTCTCCCCAATTGACTTTCAATCCCAATATACACATCGGGCCGGATCCAGACCTATGTGCGTGTTATGTTTGTTAGCGTAGTGTATTTACGCTATCGTAAGTACTATGCACTCCCCCAGGCACTTACTTCGGACGGACGTACTTTTGCAGTTTTAACTTTAACTTTTCAAAGCGTAACCGCGCATGTACGTAGCATCCTGACGGACGTAACTGCCTAACCCATCCCATACTGTACGATTTAAATGTCTCACCCCGCCTCCAGTGTGTAGTTCGAGCGTATTTACGGCTAGAGTATTTTTGGCACTGTACATAGTTACTACAGTGTTACGGCAGTTTCCATGGCGATGCATGTACATAACACATCACCCAGCCGGCCTGTTCTTTTCAGAGCGGGCCAGTGGTTTGTTATATTTACAAAGCCTGGGAGTGGAGTTTAACACTCTGCTACCAGCATAAAACTGAGGTCTGGCTGGCCTTAGGGGTAAGTATTCCTGCGATCTTCCCATATACCCCTCTCGCCCCCCCCAATAGCTGTTATTAGGGGGAGGAAAAGTGGGGCATTTATGGGGAGACTGCTGGAATAAACCTATGGGTGGAAAGCTAAAACAAAAATGTTAAAGTGTGTTCTTTTTCAATTGCGTTTAAACTTAAAAAATAAATATTACATGTAAAAAAACCAAATAATAAAAAAAAAAAAAAAAAAAGAAACACTTACCTCTCGTCTGATTTTGAAGATTTCAGAGTCCCGATAAGAAGACACTGCACATGTCCCGCACGGAGGTCTCTGCGCATGTGAAGTATGAATGAAATGTCCTGCGATGAGCACAGAGATTATCGCGGGACCTCGCAGGGCAGGTAAGTTTTAGTGAATTAAATAAATGAAGCTGCCAGGCTCGCTGTGAGGAGAAGCCAGTCTGGATCAACTTCATTCATTTTAAGGAAGTTCTATATAAATAGAGCCCATATTAATAATAAATAACACTGGACCAGATCCAGAAGTCCGAATGCATAAGCCCCCTGTGAGATCAGCCCAGATGGCTGTTACACATCAGAACACAGTACAATCAATGCTGCATTCTGTGCTGTGACGGCCTCTGATGGCGGTACGTATATGGGGTATATGCATGGTTGGTGGGGAGAGCTATGTAAATCACATAGTAAGAGCTTGGCTAAGCACATCCACTCTGCGACTCTGCATTATGCACCAGCCCCTATTTACATGGGGTCGGTGTGTAATACTTAAGGCAGGGTCCTGAGCTTATAATTGCTGCGTGGGAGAGGGGAGTGTACTACCTTTGCACACACAGACTTTAGAATCGCACGCTTGTAAAATCCATTCCATACAGAAGAACATACAATTGTCTGTGCGAGCAGACTTTCACATCAGGCCCACTGTCTCCAAACATAGACTATATCCTTGCGTTATACAGTCGTAACCTGAACGAGGAGCAGTTTCTTTTTGTGATTGTTGTACTTGCTCATTTATTTAACATTACATATTTGTTTTATCATACATTAGAAAATTGAAAAATATATATTGTTTTACCTGGAACTAGTTGACTATTCTCACATGCAATGATTAAGGGGAGAATTAGGACTAAATAAAGTCATTGATATGTTATTGTTCTCTTTTTAAGCCTTGTATGCTTTCTTATAATTATTAACAATCGGTCATGGCATCATTAATAGTTAAATAACAATTCAGTGATATGACCTGTTCCCCCTTTTAACTGAGGCAATGGTCAAAAATAATTAGCAGTTTTATTATTGGCTAACAATTACACAACCATAGGCGTGCTCGTTATTGCTTTCCACGAGTTATATGATAGCTACAATATGATTGGCTGTAATGGGCGACACCTCCACTTTTCATTAGTATATTAGTCACAAACTTTCTCATAATGAAATTACTCTTCTACTTTCTGGTTACATATAATGTGGTTGTAACAACATATTAAAATGGATATTTCATGTTGCCAGAAGCACAGTATTATAACTTCTTTCCCTTTGTCATCTCATATATCTCTCTTTATCTGCCCCCTGCTTCTTTCTACCCTCTATTTGCTGATTAAACACTATATGATTTACACAGTCACGCGCTTCTGTTCTGCTCACACAGAAGTACTATCCAAGTTGCATGTAAACAAATAGATTTTGGATAGATATCAAAATCATTTGGGAAAGAGAGAATGTAACAGGACATTTGGAGGGATAAAAAGGTACTAAAACAGAACATTATATTCCTGTTCCATTTATATTTTACTGCTCACGCAAAACAATGATTTTATTTGAATGGGTGGGTTATATTATAACTCATATTTTGAACCTAATCCATATACAGAAGTTTCTTTTTATTGCCCAAGCTATGTTAATATTGTATAATAAATACTGTGTACTTAAATTACAATTAAACTCACGTTCGGGAGTTGAAGTAGATACAGCAGGGTCCCATAGTAAGAGATTTGCACACTCTAAGTAGATGGAGGATCTAAGTGCTAAGTGCTATGTCACTCCTGACTGGTCTATCCCCACCAGCGAGCCCTCGCAAAGACACTTCACATTGCGAAATAAGGACAGCCAAAAGTTGCTTTTCGGCTGTCCCTATTTCGAACGTTATAAACCATGAATTGGTTTAGAATTTTCAGAATGGGTTCATTCATTTTCGGAAAAGCTGCCAGCGCTGCTGCCAGACCAGACCACTGGAGAGGTGAGTAAACCTCTCCGGGGACTTAGGGTTAGGCTAAGGGGGACTTAGGGTTAGGCTGAGAGGGGGGAGACTTAGGGTTAGGCTGTGGATGGGGGACTTAAGGTTAAACTGCAGGGTGGGGACTTAGGGTTAGGCTGTGGGGGAGCTTAGGGTTAGGCTGCATGGCGGGCTTAGGGTTAGGCTGAGGTGGACTTAGGGTTATGCTGAGAGGGGAGAGACTTAGCGTTAGGCTGCGGATGGGGAACTTAGGGTTAGGCTGCAGGGTGGGGACTAGGGTTAGGCTACGGGGGTGGTGACTTAGGGTCAGGGTTAGGGAGTGGGGTTGCTTACCATTCGAAGCACCGTGTTCGGTGCTCCGGGGATCGATTGCTATGCCTCATCAAGGCATAGGCAATCGATATCCCAGCCGATTCGAAACTGAATGGGAGCAAACAGCCCAATCGAATTAGGGCCATTCGCTATGGGGACCTACACCTTATCCCCACAGTACATACACCACTGAATTCATGCCAAGAATGTTTTAGAATTTTTTTTTTATTCCATACTAGCAGAAGTGCCCGGAGTTGCCTAAGTTTAAATCTCATTCGCTTATTAACTTAATAACTTATTAAATTATCAATGAGTTGGATGTGACAATCCAACTCTAAAAAATAATTAACAGCTTAGCAGCTCTTTCAACACACCCATGAGGTTACCCAGTGTGGTCTTTGTTTTTGGGGTGTTACCACTAGCAATAATTCCTTTCCTTTAAAATGTGAAATCAGGACAAAATAAGCATTGTTTCCAATCTGGCCAAGCTCTGCCCACAACTGACCTTATTTGTTCAAACCACACCCTCTTTTCCACAAGCCCCACCCATTTTACAGCCTGCAAATTGTGACAGATGGAGGACAAACAAACTGACCAATGAATTTTATTTTTAAGATCTATGCTTATTTTTAAATCAGACACACAAAGGAGCCAGGAAAGATATGCCACTTTCAGCATCAGGAAAGGTTGTTTTAAGGTTGTAGTTATTGGCAGGTTTTTACTAAAGGTCCTTGTTATCCTTCGCTACTGTCAGTCATTTCTGCTGTAGACTGGGAGACAACCTCCTGACAGTTACAAGGTGGACTTTAGGAAAGATGGCCTCCTTAAGGTATTGGATTGTTGAAACACAATGACTGCCATGTTCAGAAGAACAGACAACTCCACTAGCCATCCCCAGAAGAAACCCCACCATGGCTGGCCAGTTAGGTAGGTGTTAATAAATTCCAAAGCTACATATATCAGGGTTGTCCTGACCAGAAACCATCCTAGCTCCCATGTAGCTTTGAATTACTAGCATTTTTAATAATTGGAGCCTTAGTTCCAGTGGTGTATGTTCGTAGAAATCACCTGGAGGCAAGATAAATGCTTGCCTTCAGCTCCTCCCCCCCTCTCTTAAACATGAGGCCCTGCCCCTTTATCGTGCCCCCTATTCAACATGTGAACCCTCAAATCCCCCCCTTTCAACTTCACTAACCTTCATTTTTAAGGCAGGCTCCTTGTGGCAGCGGCAGGCAGGCTCCTTGTGGCAGTGGCGCGCAGGCTCACTGGGAGATCTACATCACATTTCCCAGTTACCCCTGTGCCTGTCGGACTGACTGAAATGGATGCTGGGAGCTTAGCATGTCAGTCCCTCCCCCTGTAGCTTCCAATGCAATAATTGGAAGCTTCAGGGAAACAGACCCTGAATTCCCTGCATCACACATCTAGAGCATTCTGGTCTGTCTGCAGTGGGGATGTTCCCCCTTCAGGGCTGGTACCCCGGAGGCCAGCGCCTCCATTGCCATGCTTTACGTGCGTGCGGGGGTCAGTAAGTGCATGTCCCCTGCACTCCACTTACGTGTCCAGATATCTACCTTAACTTTTACACCTAGTCGTTACAGGGCTTCCCCGTCCCCGATCCCTAATTTAAATGTCTATCTTTGTCTCTATGGTGGAGATACAACATGAGTGAATTAGGGGTCAGCCCCTGCCAGTATGCAAGTGTAGCATATGTTTGCGCATGCACACATATTACCTGAGAGGGGACTTATGCAAGCTGCGTGCACAAGTCCCCTGTCGTTACTAGTTCAAGATCTGGGCCAAAGATTGTTTCATTATTCTCCTGCTCTGTTGTTGCTGGGATGATTAGGTAGTAGAGGGTTGGAGATGGGAGTAAGATGGAATGACAGAACGTGGATAGAACATTGAGTAAGGAGATGAAATGATAGAGCACAAACAGAACATTAAGGAAGGAGCTAGAATGAACATGGATAGAACATTGAACAAGGAAGTAAGGAATGGCAGAAAACAGAGACCATATAGAAGCATTTCATAAGTATTTCCCTAGTTTAAGCTTATATGTAAAAGCCAGCAAAGGACTAACAGTGATATGACTCTCCATGTCCTTTATTCATACAATAATACTAATTGTGAAACTTTAATAGAACCTTGATAATTAATGGGTATGGATATAGTATATTGACAGCACTTAGGTTTATTGATACTTTTTTAATTAAACTGATGACTTCCACTAAGTGAAGAGAGGAGTAATTAATAGCTACGATATTATTAACTATACCTTCCCTTGTTAGAGATATGTGCTCACTCAGGAGTCCATTTATTACTCTGAAAGAGAAATCGAAGCAAACAGGAGTTTGTTTGGTATTTTCAATCTTTCCCAGCAGCTTAATATGCCCCATATGCACTGCTGTGACCGCTGGCATTCAGAGGGGCATTCCATGGGACGGAAGGGGTAACAAACATAGGCCCAGATCCAGAACAACGCTTGTGAGTGAATTTATGCGTGGCGGAGACGTAAAATCGCCTTTTGGTAAGTACTGCGCATGCGCACCATAGAAAATACGCTCGTAACGTAGCGTAATTGTGAACGTATGGGCCATTCACGTATGTGTTATGTAAATACGTACATGTGGGCGTGGCAATTTTACGTCCAAAATACGTCTGAAATACGTTAAGTAGGCGGGGGATTGTATTTAAAGTGTACAGTATGGGCGTGCTTAGCTGCTTAAATACGTGTTGCCCATACGTACATGTGTGGATCACTGCGGTTACGTTGGCAAAAGTTAAGGTAGGGTTTGGAAAGCATATCTTGACAAAATACATACATTCAAGGGGTGTTACTAGGGGAGTGTATAGAATGTACGCACACAAAATACGCTATGCGAATAAACGTACGGCAAACGTAGTTCTGGATCTACCCCATATACAGTATACAGTAAGGGTCTTCTCATAAAAGGGCGCTCAATCCAGACAGATGTAAGCATGCAGATGTTGGGGTAGATCCAGAACTAAGTACGCTAGCCTCAGACGTAAAAACGCTATTTTGCATGTATTGCGCATGTGCGCGGCAGATGTTACGACTTGTAACTTGGAGCGTACATACTAGACTACTATCAACAGCGTAACTATGAACAAAGGGGCGTGGCAGCTATACGACATTCGTAATTATGCTTCAGAGGCGGGATGAGGCATCTAAATGTATGGAAGCCGATTCTGTATGTCCTGCACTTTCATACATTGGGATGGGCCGGAGGAATTCTCTTCTCACGTGCAGACTTGCAGGTCTCTGTGTGTATGGAAAACGCAAGGAGGTCTGGATCAGGACTAATATTAGTATTTTAATACATTTACATTATCACTTAGGCACTAAAACTAGCCATAACCAACATCCCTACTATACATTACAGTCAGAGGCGTCACAGCTTTTTTTGGGGGCGAAGTCGTCGCATTTTTTTTGGGGGGGGGGGGGGCGAGAATTTAGCCCTCCCACTTGTGCCTCCTCTCATCTTGGCACGACCCCCTCTTTGTTTTGTAGTAACTGTATTTGTACCAGAGCAAAGCGGCGGCACACCGCCAAAGGGGATGTGGCTAACTCATTGTGGGTGTGGTGAAGCCATTGGGGTGTGTGGTCAACCCATCATGTCTGCAGCCACCCATGTCTGCAGCCACCCAGTACTCTGATCATGTGTCCAGCCCCCCTCCCAGTACTCCCATGTGTCTACAGCCACTCAGGATGATTCCCCATCATGTCTTACCAGCCCCCCCCATTATGTGCCTCCAGCCCCCCTCAGTATTCCCCATCATGTGCCTCCAGCCCCCCTCAGTATTCCCCATCATGTGCCTCCACCCCTCCTCAGTATTCCTCATCTGATGCCTCAAGCCCCCCTCAGTATTCACCATAATGTGCCTCCAGCCGACCCCCAGTATTCACCATAATGTGCCTCCAGCCTCTCCCCTTTTTTCCTTCCTCCTCCATGGTGCTCTTTCTATAAGAAGGCAGCGCTCAAACAGGAAGTTCCTGTATGAGCCGCTGCAGCTGTTACATAGAGCAATGCTCTATGTAACTATTACAGCAGCTCATACAGGAATGTCCTGTATGAGCGCTGCAGTCTGCATAGCGGGAAGTGGGGAGCGCCGGCTCTGGACACTGACAGGCGCTCCCCCGCCGCACACCATGGCGCTCTGATTACAGTGACCTACCCTGCATTTCTGTTTGGATCATAAAGCAGGCAACTTATCTGGTGATGTATCTGCATTTTGCTTGGCTGTAGTGTGTCCAAAAGCTGTTGTACTTGCACACTAAAACTAGAGCTGCAGTTGCCTTTATGTATAGAATGCATCTAAATCTCTTCAGTCTAGAACAAATCCCCTGACTGCAACCATATTATTGACTGCCAAATTACCAATCTACCAATCTACCACTAGATGTCACCAGTGCTTTACTGTACTTTAAGAATGTTACATATTTGCATTTGCAAAGCTCTAATAACTTTGTGTGTCACCTATGTGTTTGGCTAATGGTCCTTGCAAACTAATTTACCAGTTTTATGTCCTAAATAATCAGACACAGATGGGTGTAAAAAAAAGTTTGTTTGTTTTTGCTGGTTTTAAACGAAATACTACTGCTACAAATATGATGTACCTTACCATTAAAATGTGGCAAATGGTTTTCATTTCCAGGGGATATAAAGTATTGCATCTGCAAATTTTTTTTTATAGTTTAATGCAATGCATCTCCTTCTGTATATCTGGTAGAATATATAGAAGCAAAGTCATTCACACTATTATGGTGGGGACCGTAGTCTCTCTGTGAACTACAGAATGTTGTAATTGACATAAAAGTAGATTAACAGTGTGGCTACAGCCTATGTAACTCAGTATGGACTGGATCCAGGCTTCCTGTGCCAGGATTGCCAACTCTCATGGATATTCAGGCAGACTCCGGTATCACCATGGAGAGCTGGCAAATATTCCACACTTTCCTTGAGGCCATGGTTTCATGCAAACTATGCCCTCCAGTCCCATCCCCCTTCCTAACAACACTATTATTCCTAGTGTTACTAGGGACTGGGTGGGACTTGATGATGTAATTTGCATTTTCAAGCCCCACCTAAATCCCCAGTTATACAATGAGCATGTCATTGCTGGTCGGGGGCAAGGTTTTTGTAACATGATTTGCATAAATTACATAATCAAGCCCCACCCCCGTCAGCCTCACTATTCTATGCCTGCAATTATTGGGTGGGTTCGGGATGGCTATGTCCAGAGATCCAGGGAATCACTCTGATAACTAATACAGCGAAAGCAGGCCCCATGCTGCATACCAGACAATATAATACTATGTGTGGACAGTGAGCAGGAGATTTGGTTTACTGAACTGGGTTAAGCTCACCTGCCCAGTATTCCAGTCACACACTTATTGCAATATGTGTACTCAGAATTTCTGTGGTTAGGCATTTCCTCCATTTTACAAAGATTGCAGCAGTCATGTTTGGGAGCACTGCACTTACTTTCATAAACTGTACAGCCGTAGATAGAAATTTTAGCGCCGGGGCAAAAAGTAAAAATATCGCCCCCAGCCTTGAATAAATAACCAGTTTAACCTTAAAAATGTACTTACTGGTGCCCCCACTTTGACTTTGCACCCTGGGCAATCACCCCTATCACACACCTCTAGTTAAGGCCCTGCATATGTAGTATTTGAAATGTGTGTAAGGGTATATAAAAAAGGAAAAGAACTGTCAACAAAAAAATAACCACTGTGTAAATAGCAAGAAAAAAATTTATAAAAAAGATCTACTGCTCAAGTGAAGGCAAACTGAGCTTCTTTACACACACACACACACTATAACTCCACACACACACACACACACACACACTATCACCCCACACACACACACACACACACACACTATAACTCCACACACACACACACACACACACACTATCACCCCACACACACACACACACACACACACTATAACTCCACACACACACACACACACACACACTATCACCCCACACACACACACACACACACACACTATAACTCCACACACACACACACACACACACACTAACTCACACACAGAGACTGGCTGGCAAGTTTTAGCCTGGGGGGCAAGTCCAGAGCAGTGGCTCATCACTAACAACCCATTCTTAAAGGGTGGTGGTCAGTAAACCACTGGACTACTTTAGGGGTAACATTATTACACTGGTTATCCAGTGTATAGACGGCTGCATCACCATCAGGAGTTTTAAAACCATCATTAGTGTCATTACTATGGTGTTATATCAGAGAAGACATAAGGCCTGACCAATGATATACCTCAATGTTACATATTAAGTAGCATAATCTAAAATGATAATTAAATCACACATTGTAACAAATTATTAAGTCACACGATCTAATATATTAGTTAGGTCACACAATGTAACATATTATTTAAATGGCACTGACCTTCTATACCGCTTCCCATGCTACCTATACTGCTGCCCATACGATTTTCACTATCACACTGCCATACTAGCAATTGCACTGCCCATACCATCTCACTGCCCATACCACTACACTGCCCATATTATCACAATAGCCATACTTTCTTATAGAATACAATCACACAAACTTCCATTACCATCACACTGGCCATACTTTCTAATTTCCATACAGTCACTCACCCACTTCCATTACCATCACACTGCTAATACTTTCCAATTTCCATAGTGTCACTCACCCACTGCCATTACCATCACACTGCTAATAATTTCTGATTTCCATACGGTCACTCACCCACTGCCATTACATCATACTGCTAATACTTTCTTATGGCATACAATCACACACACACATGGCCATTACCATCACACTGGCCATACTTTCTTATGCCATGCAATCACACATACTGCCCATACCATCACACTGTCCATACTTTCTTATGCCATGCAATCACACACACTGCCCATACCATCACACCGCTAATACTTTCTTATGCCATGCAATCACACACACACTGCCTATACCATCACACTGTTCATACTTTCTTATGCCATGCAATCACACACACTACCCATACCATCACACTGTCCATACTTTCTTATTCCATGCAATCACACACACTGCCCATACCATCACATTGTCCATACTTTCTTATGCCATGCAATCACACACACACTGCCCATACCATCACACTGCTAATACTTTCTTATGCCATGCAATCACACACACTGCCCATACCATCACACTATCCATACTTTCTTATGCCATGCAATCATTCACACTGCTAATACTTTCTTATGGCATACAAGCACAAACACACTGCTCATGCCATCACACTGCACATATAAGTATAAACAAAATTACAGTTTGAGAAAGGGCGACGCATTGATCCTGAAACGCGTCGCTGGCAACACTCCACACCAATTTCAGTCCATCACTGGTAATTACTGATAGCTGGCTGAGCCGTGCCTTACATTGGAGACTAGAGTCCCCCCTCCCTGTACCTTCCTTACATCTTTCACTTAACGGTTCACCTTTTACCATGGTTATTTATTTCTGTATATATTTTGCTTTCATGTATTTTTATGGATTTTGAATAAATATTCTTATATTAATATACTTCTTGTTCACCTTTTTGGGATATTGTGGGGAGGTACAAAGATTTAAGAGATGGAGTATTTTTGTTGATTGGAACTGTTCTCTGTTGGAACCACCCAGGATCTCTTGATTCTTCTAGTGCAATATAAAATATTTTGAACCTTTTCCCCTTTTATGTTAAATCTTTGGACATTTGTTTTAAAACATTGAACTGCATGTTATTGCAGCTTTATTTAATTTTAATTTTTACTTATATGTACACCTTATTGTCATCTTTTATCCTTCATACCATCTATCTAGCTTACTATCTATTTATATTTTTTATAACTGAGATTTTAGATTATATGTGACATTTGGTTATAGATATTGATACACATAATGGAATTTAGAAATTTCTGTACATTTTTTTAGATTCTATCGCAGTTTCTACACAGAGTATTTCCCTTCCCTCCCATGTGTGTGTGTGAGATTGTATGCCATAAGAAAGTAGGTGCACTGTGATGGTATGGGCAGTGTGATAAAAAAGTAGGGGCAGGGGGGCGTGGTTTTGACGCCGAGGAGAGCAGACGCACCATTGCAGAGCTCCTCATTTAACTCGCATTTTGGGCCTTCAATCCGGATCCCCCGTCGGTACCAAGGCACTAGGGGACTTCTACCCTATTGCGGCTGCCCTGTGACCTCCGGTGATTGGATCCGCCGGCGGACCTGCCGCGACCGCTTGTCTCCTGGGAGGACCGGACCTGGGTGCTTGCGCCGGGCCTCCTGTGCTTCCAGCCCTGCTCTGCCCCACGGTGAAGTCTGTCCTCCCTATAGGCCGGACCCGCATTTCTGCCGACCTGCTGGCTCCGTTGAAGGGTCTGTTGGAGGTGTTCCCCCACCTAGACCTTCCACGGAGAGGGTCTTACAAGGATCTTCGTTCTGTCAGGATACCTTACTATAAGACAGCCGGCTGGAGAATTCAATTGAGACACATGCAAGCTTGAGTCTAAAAGAGTTCTACTTTATTGTTACAAATTCAGTTCCTTTATAGTGAACTAGTTACACACATAAGTAAAAGAATGCAGCTGTAAGCAAAAAATAACAGAAAAACAAGACAACCCTGACCAAAAGCACACATACATCCTTATCTTTAGGGCTGTTATATATGTTTGCTGAGGCTTTATCCTGCAAGGTTTCTCAATATTAGCTTAGACATAAAATCACATGATGTCTGGTAAATGTTTTGCTCACTTA
>WWET01001938.1:26359-36907 GCA_011038615.1 Limnodynastes dumerilii | reverse complement strand
ATATCAAAGCTCAACGAACACACAAGACCCCCCACCTGACAGCTCTGTCCCCGAGACCCAGTCAGCTGACTGTTGCCTGGCAACAGTGTACACAAACACCAAAGGGATTCTCCCCATACTTTGATATGTACCAATATCACAAAGTGTCTTACCATAACACCTTCTTTTTAAGCACATTTGTGCAGGGGCACCACACCTGTGTCCTCTGAGCGGGACTGTGGCTAGAATTGAAGTCCCACGGTGGCCAAAACTTGCAAGGGAAATGAAGTCCTGTGGTCACAGAGAAGCCTGTTAGCTTGGGTATCCTAGCAACCAGCCAGCCCTCATTTTAAAAGCATCCAGCCGCAGTCTGACTCCAGACCAGCGCTGCACTAGACGACACTATCTCTTAGCCACGGGTGGTGTCGCCAGGCTACACCCCCCTTTGGCTGGCGCCCCTGGCAGGTGCCATCCTGGCCAAGGGTTAGATATGCCTCTGATTACTATAGAATTTAATTTACTAATATTTAAAGGAATTTTAGAACAATGTATTAAGAAGCATCCATACATATTTTAAACGACAGGAATGATTCATTTGTTCTAATGGCTTAAATATTCTAATTCTATTCTACCATTACTAAAATTGTAGATTATCTTAATGTAAAGCCTGAAATTACTGTATATCATGCCAGAATATTTCACCCTTAATGTCAAAAAACCCAGCTGATTGGCTGTATCATTGTCTGAAACTATCTGGAAATAGAAAACTGCTATTTGGAATGGGAACCTGTTTTCCTGTTTCCAATAGCTAAACACTGCGGCTGTTGGGTTAGGGCTTAAAGGGAAGGTTAGGGATAAGCTGCGGGCATGGAGGGTAAGGGTTAGGCTGCGAGGCATGGAAGGTTAGGGTTAGGATGAGAGAAATGGAAGGTTAGGGTTAGGCTGCGGGCATGTAGGGTAAGGGTTAGGCTGCGAGGCATGGAAGGTTACGGTTAGGCTGAGAGACATGGAAGATTAGGGTTAGGCTGCGGGCATGGAGGATTAGGCTGCGAGGCATGGAGGGTTATGATTAGGCTGTGGTGCATGGAGGGTTAGGTTTAGTGATGAAAAATGGGAAGGTTAGGGTTAGGCTGCAGGAAAGGGAAAGTTAAGGTTAGTTAAGGTTAAGGATAGGGTTATAAAAAAAAACACTTATCTTTCTACGAATTACTCTTTCTCAATTGCCGGCATTCTACATTCAGCTGCCGTAGGATGGTCTTTCTGAAAGAAAATTGTCCAGCACCCTACGTCCAAACAAAACACAGCAACACCTTTTAAATGGCAGAAGATTTGAATAGACAGATTGCACTAAGTTGCTGCAACTTGGGGCCTGATTCAGAGATCCGGTATTAACAATAGTTCCATGCGTATATTTAGGATCGGATTGATTTTGCATCAACTGCGCATATGTAGTAATAGTGCAACGCCATGTACGTTGAAGTTAAGGTCGGAAATGCCTTAAGGTCGGACTTGTGAATCGGACGGGGAAGATTCCGACCCTAAGTGTGTCGGAAATATACGCAACTAAGGATTTGCATAGAAATGGGCTGGGGGCATTGAGATGAGGGAAAGTGGGCGCGCTTACAGAGTTAGGGCCCTAAATATACGCAACTAATACACATAAGGTCGGAAATGAGTGCAGCCAGATAGGACAAGTCAATGCAGGTGTAAGTTTAGGTCCGGCTGGGGTTTGCGAGGGGAGTGACTGTTTATTCTGGTGGCCTGATCAGATCTCTGAATCAGGCCCTTGCTCACAAAAAACAGGTGGCTATAAAAAAAAATCTATCACACCCTGGTGCAAAAGTGTGCACGTTTAAACTCATATCTGTAATGTGGAAATCTTACATGAATATTGTCTGTCTGGATTTTACAATGTCTTCCCACTCTTCTCTGTGGAAAACTACAGGGTACTGCAGGATAATCCACATGTATTCAGGGTTATAAAGGTCTTGGCCAGTGCCATTTTTACACCATTTCCAGGGTGGAAAAAAATTTCTGCCCACACCCCAAAAAAAAGTTGCATCCAGCCAATCACTTCCATCCCCTGGCATGTGTTACAGCTGCTGTCGCTTCATGCGAACAGTCAGCCGAATTTCCCCTGTTTCCACGCGGCTTACCTTCTCTCCGACCGCATCCCAGACGCGTGTCCCACGTGTGAATAATTCAGTTAACTCTTCCTGGTCCCTTAAGCCTGCAGCAACCAATCAGTGATTATCAGACCCTATTTATAGCCTTCAGTGTCATTAATCTGTGCCGGTTATAGACTCTGTTATTCAGTTCTGTGACCTGCTATCTCTTGTGTGCCTAGTGCTTTCAGCCTAGTGATCTGACAGTTGTTTGACCCACTTTCCTGCCTTCACTCCTGCCTTAGTTTCCCTGTGTATCCTACCCTGGTTCTCATCCCTTATTGTACTTACCTTGTCCGCCATACCCTTTTATCCCTTGAGCGTATGTTTATGTTACCTCTTCGGGGTCCTGCTGTGTGAGTGTGGGAGTGCAAGTACTAGTGCGTCGTGTCCAGTCCCGTGAACCATCTTCTGTCCCTCGTGCCGGGTCTTGTGTTTCTCGTAGTCCGTCGCAGACCGGTCTCTTCCGGTCTGGTTCTATTCCCGCTGACTTAACTGCCCCATTCCTCTCTGTTTGGTATTCACTCCTGGTTTCCTCTTCTTTTCCTCGAGTCGGGTTCAACGGGGCATGACCAGACTATTGGGACGCCGCCAATTCCATCTCCACCATCAGGGGCTCTGGTGAAAACCCCCCAATAGTAAAGACTCCGTGCCACGGCAATCCACTCACACTCTCTCGCTTTTGTGGCCACCTCGGTTCTCTCCGAGGTAAGCCCGGGGCGCCACTCGTGTCTCTCATATACTCCACATCCACTCCGGTTCTTAACCAGGTAAAACCAGAGTGTCGTAACAGTATAACCGGCCATTTACCAACCAGGATGGATTCAGCTACTTCAGAAGCAATTAATGCACTTATTGCTCAGGTATCTAATCTCGGACAGATGGTGCAAGCCCTGACCAGTAAAGTGAACTCTCAAGAGGAAGTCATCGCCGCGTTACGAACTGCTGCCCCTGCTCCCCCAGTTTCGGTTCAAGTTATCCAGGCCGCTGCTCAGGATGTGAAGATGAACCTACCAGACAAATTCACAGGAGACCGTAGCCAGTTTCATCTGTTTAAAGAAAATTGTAAGCTCTACTTCCGGCTTCGTCCAAATGCATCCGGGACGGAACAGCAGAAGGTGGGCTTAGTGATCTCGCTCCTACATGGAGATCCCCAGGCTTGGGCGTTCAGTTTACCCTCAGGAAATCCGGCACTCTCATCGGTAGATTCGTTCTTTGAGGCCCTCGGATCGCTTTATGAAGATCTGGTAAGGGAAGCCACGGCCGAAACTGAACTCCGAGCCCTCCACCAGAATAAAAGAACAGCTGAGGAATATTGTGCGGAGTTTCGTCGCTGGGCCAATGACTGTGGGTGGAATGGCCCAGCTCTTCGCAGTCAATTCCGGATTGGTCTTTCCGAGCAAGTCAAGGATGTCCTAGTCCAGTTCCCATTCCCTGAAAATTTGGAGGATCTCATGCGGGTAGCCATAAAAATTGACAGAAGGCTTAAAGAACGACGCATGGAGAAAGACTCACCAAGTACCTTCTCTCGGGCTAGCTTCCAGGATCACCAGGGTCCTGATTAGCCCATGCAAATCGGTACCTACAGGCTTTCCAAGGAAGAGAAGTCTCGAAGACAGATCCTTGGATTATGCTTATATTGTGGCGGAAAAGCACATAGAGCGGACGCTTGCCCGAAGAAACTCCAATCAGGAAAAGAGTAACCCAGTCGAATCATGAGGAGGTTCGGCGGGGTGTCCATCTTATTTCCTTAAAAAATGCATTTCTGGTTCCGGCCACCCTATCATTCGAAGACCGCGAAGAACATCTTTCCGCCTTTGTTGATAGTGGTGCGTCAGCTAACTTTCTCGACACCAACCTCGCGAAATCGCTGGGCATACCCATCAGGGAACTAACGTCTGCGGTTTCTGCGGTCAGTTTGGATGGACAACCATTGATGGGAGGACCAGTTCGTTACATTTCTGTTCCAGTCCAATTGCGTATTGGCATCTGCCATTCTGAATTCATTGAATTCTTCATCACCTCCTGTTCATCGGTATGCCTGGTGTTAGCTCATCCCTGGCTTCAACTCCACAACCCCAATATCGATTGGACCAGGGGAGAGATTCAACAATGGGGTGATAGATGTAATGATTCTTGCATTTCACCACCGATTCGCCTGGCACAGATTTCTCTGGAGAAGTTACCATCTCAGTATGCTGAATTTACCGACGTATTCTCCAAGCAAGCCTCTGAAGTGCTACCTCCTCACCGACCTTATGACTGTGCCATAGATCTCATCCCGAATGCCAAGCTGCCTAAAGGGAGATTATTCTCACTTTCTCGTCCGGAAGCCACGGCTATGAATGAATACATTCAAGAAAACCTCAAGAAGGGGTTCATCCGGACTTCTAAATCCCCAGTAGGGACTGGTTTTTTCTTTGTTGGCAAAAAGTACGGGTCTCTTAGACCATGTATTGATTATCAGGCCCTGAATCAAATCAGCATTAAGAACACTTATCCGCTACCTTTGATCTTGGATCTGTTCCATCAACTGCAGAAGGCTACTGTCTATACCAAGATTGATCTCCATGGTGCGTACAACCTTATCCGGATAAGGGAGGGAGATGAATGGAAAACTGCGTTTAACACCCATTCTGGCCACTACGAGTATCTAGTCATGCCTTTTGGGCTGTGCAACGCCCCAGCAGTCTTCCAAGACTTCATCAATGACGTCCTGCGGAATTTCCTGAGAAAATTCGTAGTGGTCTATCTGGATGATATTTAAATCTTTTCTCCCTCCCTTGAAGAGCACCACAATCTCGTGAAACAGGATCTCTCTCACCTTCGTGAATCTAGGTTGTACGCAAAAATCGAAAAGTGTGAGTTCGAAGTCTGCAATGTCACATTCTTGGGGTATGTAATTTCCCCTCACGGTTTTGCTATAGATCCGGACAAGGTCAAGGCCATCTTAGACTGGAAACAACCTATGGATCTCAAAGCCATACAACGCTTCATGGGCTTCTCTAACTATTATAGAGGCTTTATCAGATCTTTTTCCATCCTGATGACTCCCATGGCTGTGCTTACCAGAAAAGGGGTGGAACCCACCAGATGACCGCCTGAAGCGCAAAAAGCTTTCAAGAATTTGAAACCGGCCTTCACTACGGCTCCCATTCTGAAACATCCCAATCCAGAATTACCTTTTGTCATTGAGGTTGACGCATCAGATGTTGGGGCAGGGGCAGTACTTTCGCAACAGAGCCCTCAGGATTCTAAATATCATCCTTGTGCTTACTTCTCAAGACAGTTTACTCAAGCTGAAAGAAATTATGATGTCGGAAATCGGGAATTACTGGCCATAAAAATGGCTTTCGAAGAATGGAGACACTGGCTTAAAGGCTCTGTACATGAAATTTTGGTTCTCACCGACCACAAAAATCTTGCATACATTCAGTCCGCCAAACGCCTCAATCCTTGTCAGGCTCGCTGGGCCTTATTCTTCACTAGATTCAATTTCAAGATTTCATACTGACCCAGTTCTCTCAATCACAGGGCTGATGCATTATCTCGGTCATTTCTTCCTGAGCATGGTCCTTCCCTCCCTTGCCTATTGTAGCACCTTCATCCATCATGGCCGGTCTTACTCAAGACCTTCAAGACGAATTGTTATCTGCTCAAAGTCAAGCCCCAAGACAAGGACCCAATGGTCGTCTCTTTGTTCCCAACAAGCTCAGAAGACGTGTCTTGATGGAAAATCATTCTTGCAGGTCTATTGGTCATCGGGGAATCCGAAAAACATTAAAGATTCTTCAACGTTCTGTCTGGTGGCCTTCCATGTTCCAAGATGTGAAGGAATTTGTAGAATCATGTCCATTGTGTGCCCAGAACAAGACACCACGAGCTCCACCCTTTGGTCCTCTCTTACCACTATCCATTCCGGTGTGTCCTTGGACACACTTGTCCATGGATTTCATTACAGATCTACCTAACTCGCAGGGGTTCACCACGATCTGGGTGGTGGTAGACAGGTTCAGTTAAATGGCACATTTTATTCCCTTACAAGGACTTCCTAATGCTCAAACCTTAGCCAAACTGTTTATTAAACATATTTTTAGGCTTCATGGTCTGCCCAGGGAAATTGTGTCCGATCGAGGATCACAGTTTGTCGCTTCTTTTTGGAAATCATTCTGTAAAAACCTGGAAATCAAGATTAGTCTATCCTCAGGATATCACCCTCAGTCCAACGGTCAGACGGAGAGGGTCAATCAATCCCTGGAGCAATACCTACGCTTCTATGTATCCACCTATCAAGTGGACTGGTCAGAAAATATTCCCTGGGCAGAGTTCGCCTACAACAATGCTCATCACTCTTCCTCAGCTATGTCTCCTTTTTACTGTGTCTATGGTCTGCATCCCAAGGCCAATGCTCTTCTGACCTGTTCTACCATCCCCAGATCTGCCGCCAGTAACATCTTCAGAAAAATGAAGAAGATTTGGAAAAATGTCAATTGCACTTTATGTTCTGTGGCTTTTAAAACCAAACATAGGGTGGATCTTCATCGAGCTCAATGTAGATTTAAAGTGGGATAGAAGGTATGGTTGTCTACTAAGAATATTAAACTTAAACAACCTTCCAGGAAACTTGGACCTCGCTTTATTGGACCATGCTCTATTATAAAGAAAGTCAATCCACTAGCTTTCAGATTAGCTCTACCTCGCAATCTCAAGATTCCACCCACCTTTCATGCCTCTAGTTGAAACCCGTTAGATTTTCAAAAAGATTTCACAAAACTCACAGTTGTAAAAAGAAAACTTCCTTTGTTAATGGAGAAGAGGAATTTGAAGTAGAAAGCATTCTGGATTCTAAGAAGGTTCGTAATAAGATTCTCTAAGATCGTGGGTGCCAGCCAGGAAAGATCGTGGGTGCCAGCCAAAGGTCTCCATGCTGACAAGCTCAAGAGGCTCTTTCATCAGAAGTTTCCCAACAAACCTGGTTATAGGGGTATCATAACCCCTCCTCAAGGGGGGGGTACTGTTACAGCTGCCGTCGCTTCATGCAAACAGTCAGCTGAATTCCCCCTGTTTCCACGCGGCTTACCTTCTCTCCGGCCGCATGTCAGTCTTTCTGGGACTTCCCCTCCTGACGGCCTGCGTAGCAACGGCGTCCTGGATACCCGACACATGTGGGCGCCGCGGCGGTCGCAGACGCGCGTCCCACGTGTGAATAATTCAGTTAACTTTCTGGTCCCTTAAGCCTGCAGCAACAAATCAGTGATTATCAGACCCTATTTATAGCCTTCAGTGTCATTAATTTGCACCGGTTATAAACTCTGTTATTCAGTTCTGTGAGCTGCTATCTCTTGTGTGCCTAGTGCTTTCAGCCTAGTGATCTGACCGTTGTTTGACCCACTTTCCTGCCTTGACTCCTGCCTTAGTTTCCCTGTGTATCCTACCCTGGTTCTCATCCCTTATTGTACTTACCTTGTCCGCCATACCTTTTTATCCCTTGAGCGTATGTTTATGTTACCTCTTCGGGGTCCCGCTGTGTGAGTGTGGGAGTGCAAGTCCTAGTGCATAGTCTTCAGTCCCGTGAACCATCTTCTGTCCCTCGTGTCGGGTTTTGTGTTTCTCGTAGTCCGTCGCAGTCCGGTCTCTTCCGGTCTGGTTCTATTCCCGCTGACTTAACTGCCCCATTCCCCTCTGTTTGGTATTCACTCCGGGTTTCCTCTTCTTTTCCTCAAGTCGGGTTCAACGGGGCACGACCAGGCTATTGGGACGCCGCCAATTCCATCTCTACCATCAGGGGCTCTGGTGAAAACCCCCCAATAGTAAAGACTCCGTGCCACGGCAATCCACTCACTTACACTCTCTCTCTCTTTTGTGGCGGCCTCTGTTCTCTCCGAGGTAAGCCCGGGGCGCCACTTCAGTCTCTCATATACTCCACGTCCACTCCGATTCTTAACCAGGTAAAACCGGAGTGTCGTAACAGTATGTGCCCAGCCATCCACTTCTACCTCTTTTATGTGTGTCCAGCCTTCAATTCTGCTCCTTCTGTGTGTGGGGCTCTCCCTGTAGAATCAATTCTATGAATATGTGCGGCAGCATTATTCAGTGAAACAGGTTTGGACTAGGTATTCTCAGTGTAGGTCATTTGAATGACGTTGGCCGCACTCTATGGGGTATATTTACTATATATACTATATATATTTGCAGGCGATTATGCAATCGCCGTATTCACTAAAGGCAAAGTCCCCAGACTTTAGCCTTTAGCAAAATTGACCAGGCAAACATCGCTGGACAAAATTCGTCCAGATGTTTGCCTTTAAAAAAATACAGATCGCCGTATTCACTAAAGGTGATTTGTCTAAATCGCTTTTAAATTGTCGGAAAATCGTGTAAAAATAAAGCGCCTTTATTTTTACACGCTTTATTTTTATGACGTCATAAACACTAGAGCGCTCACTAGAGCCCCCTAATGTAAATGACATCATCATTACTATAAAAAGCTGCCCTCTAGTGACTGAATGGTCATTAGGAGAGACGCGGAAGAAGAGGAAGGAGCCTGTCACTGGGGCAAGTGCCGGAAGAGTCCGAAGAGTTGAAGAGAGGATCGGAGCTGCATCTTCTATCAACCGGAGAAGATTCTACAAGCAACTGGAGAACATTATCTGCCAAGAAAGAAAAAACTCCAAGCAACTCGTCCAAAGAATGATGACAGCTAAACGGTGAGTGTTAACATTTTTTATTTCATTTATGCAACACACACTACATTAAAATACGTTTAGTATAATACACGGTGGCCACCGGAGGTTAGTTAACACATTAGGGGGCAATATAATACATTTTAAAGGCTTTTTTAATGCACACATGTCGGTCAATGTATGTGTGTATGTTTTTTGCACATTGTATTTTTATTTTTAGGCACCGGAGATAGCGCAGCATGTTTAGAAGGCTTAACATGGTGATGTTGATATTACTACAAGGCTCAGCTTTGACCCAGAAAAAAATCTGCAAGAAGTCACATGTGGTTGGAATTAACTATAGGCGGGGATTAGATGTAAGCGATATAAAGAACTTTTATAAGATCAGTGCAAATATTTGGGTGCGGTTATATATGGTCAGTTAACCATAAACAAGCAAAATAATAAAATACTGACTATTTTTCACAATAATTACTATACTGAAATGACTATATTTCACAATACAGTATAGATTAATAATGACCACTATGCAATACAGAGAACATCCAAGTGACCACCACCTAATAAAGAGCATCCTAGCGATTAGTGACTGTATTGGTTTACTAAGTGCATATTGTTAGTTCCAATGTCATTTTTAACTAATATTTTAATTAATTCCTTCATTCAAAGTTTAAAAGCTTGTGTGTGTTTTCAGGTAATTGCAATGAAAGGTTACTGATATGTTATTTGCAAACCTTGATTCCCTTTGCAGAGGAGGCTGAGGGTTCGCCAGGGGAGGGAGGTGACGTCATTGGATCAACCTTTCCCCCCCCACGGGCATGATGCGTTCCCGGTGGGTGTTTAGGTATAGGGGTAGAGACTGACATCACGGCAAGCCGGTCTGAGCCAACTGTTCACATAGGAAGAGCATGACCGGAAGAGAAGAGGGAGCATGCGCTAGGAAGGAGAGAGAATGACGTGGCAAGTTGAGCAGTACAACAGATGGTGACCTGAGGTGACCGGTGAGTGTAATTACCGCTGGACCACCACTGTGTGAAGCTCTTATTCAACATTTACTCAGTGCACTGAGACAGCTAGACACCTGCCCTGATGATTAACTCCTGGAGTACCTGGCCTTTTTCAGCAGACCCCCTGGTGATTAACCCCTTCCAGTAACCATACCTGGTTAGAGCCAGCCACTAAACAGAGTGATTATTAGTGATTAATAGTGTGACACAGATATTATTCTGTAGCTGTATATTTCTTTAGTTCATTGTTCAGTTAAAACGTGGTTGTGTTTTGTGGAGTTATTGTTAGTAGGTGCATGAAGTGGTGTGCGAGATCTCCCAAGGGTGCTATTCGACTAGCTGGGTCTGCTGTGCAGTAGCATGCAGGTAAGTCCACAGCAGGTAAGTAGCAAGTAGGGCCTGTAAGTTAAAGGTAGGCTGTTGTGCTTCTCCCTACAATTGAATGTAGACAGGTCAAAATGTAGACAGGTCAAAATGTCGACAGTTGAGTATTATGTTAGTACTAGTCGAAAACCCAGGAAAAATATTGCCCATTCATTCCCCCCCCCAGTATCCCCATCATGTCTCCAGTCCCCCCCTCCCAGTATCCCCATCATGTCTCCAGTCTCCCCAGTATCTCATCATGTCTCCAGCTCCCAACCCAGTATCCCCATCATGTTTCCAGCCCCCCACTACCCCCATCATGTCTCCAACCACTCCCAGTATCCCCATCAT
>WWET01001938.1:5493-16580 GCA_011038615.1 Limnodynastes dumerilii | reverse complement strand
ATATATATATATATATATATATTTATTTATATATATCTCCTTATATTCTATGACATCGTAGTCATAGAATATAAGGATACACAGTAATGATAGCAACTGCAGAATTTCTCCTGGATTTTTTATACTGCTTTCTTGTCATTTTAGGCTCTTTTTACCCTCCATAAATTCACCATTGACTTGGGAACCTTTATATAACCACTTCTAGATGCTACAAGATGCCATAATATATTGGATTAGCCTGGGTGTTATCTTCAGTGGCCTTTTAAATCTCATCTTATGAGAACATTGACAGTAACGCAGTTACAGGTAAATTGAGTGTTGCAAAATGGAAATCGTGATCTCCCTGAGCTGTTCTAGCGTCATTTGTCCCTTGAGATTTGCCCCACGCTCAATAACACTTTCTACTGTCACAACAATGACTTCAATTCCACGTATGACCCTCAAGGGCCCATTCTGCCAATGAGGTAAGAAAGTTATCAATATACAGAACACATGTGTGCTACATCTGCTGAGGTGAGCAAAGCATCACAAAGAAATCACTGTGACATTATATATATCAGTTTAAGGTGAGCAAAGCATCACAAAGAAATCACTGTGACATTATATATATCAGTTTAACATATTTATGCATTTGGGAGTAATAATTGAGTGAAAACCTATTGTAAATGATATTAAACATAAGTAAAGTAAATTAATTTTAATATATCACTATTCTCCATTATATAAAACACAGGGGGCTGCAGCCAATCTGCGCTTACTCTTACTCTCTTACTCTTTTTTGGTGTAAATTCAAAAAGGTGGACACAAATGTCTGCTCTGCCTATGTCCACACCCATGTGCTCTGCACTGGTTTAATGGGGTGATCCAATATGTTATAATGAGACAGTGGGTGTTTTAATGTAGGTTGCTGACCCTCCCGGAATGTCCGGGAGACTCCCAAAATTCGGGCAGTACTCCCGGTATCCCGGAAGAGCCAACAAATCTCCCCTACATCTGCTGAGGTGAGCAAAGCATCACAAAGAAATCACTGTGACATTATATATATCAGTTTAACATATTTATGTATTTGGGAGTAATAACTGAGTGAAAACCTATTGTAAATGATATTAAACATAAGTTTAATTAGTAAATTAATTTTAATATATCACTATTCTCCAACATTATTAAACACAGGGGGCTGCAGCCAATCTGCGCTTACTCTTTTTATTTGGTGTTAATTTAAAAAGGTGAACACAAAATCTGCCTATGTCCACAGTCATGTGCTCTGCACTGGTTTAATGGGGTGATCCAATATGTTATAATGAGAAAGTGGGTGTTTTAATGTAGCAAATGTGTTTTCATGTGCTTCCTCCTATAATTCTGCACTAGCTCAGGACTGATGAAAGGAACTATTAGGTCTACAGACAAATGTTAAAAATGTTTATTTTAAAAAATCCATTAAAATGAAAGCACTCCATACACTATACTCTACTGACTTCTTTTACTGTTCCATGGATGAACTCATTCTATCTGCAACCCACAAACACCACGACTATCTCTCTACATGGGCCTCCTGGATTTTCTTCATGGACTCTGAGCAATCCACTAATATAACCAACATTTCTCCTTACTCAGTATTTTAGGGCCTGATTCAGACTTAAGAAGGAGCTTGAAAATAAGAGAGAAAGATTACACCTGGGCTAAACCATGTTCATTTCAGGGGGAGTCAAGTTAATTGTATTCTTTGCATGCAGGGATATATCTTTGAATTGCTTACTGCACACAGATACTTGTAGCTGCACTTATTATTGGATACCTAAAAAATAAAAATGAAAATAAATGGTAATATGGTTGCAACTCTGAATTGAAGTAACTTTAATCAGTAATAAAATCACATACCAAGGTCTTCTCATAAATTCATGAAACAGTATAAATATACTGATACTGGTATAAAATTCTAATTAAAAGTGACCATTCAAACACTGATATTAAAAAGTAGATATCCTGCTATGTAGCCTGATTGTTGTGGCATAAAAATTCCTCCAAGTAAATATACATGTATATGCAAGGATGTCATTCACAAATAGGCACAGTTCAGTCAAGATGGAATAATTAGCCCAAACTGTGGAGGTGAGTGTTGTGGACAAGAGATTCAGAGGTTGTTGTAACAGGGGTCAGAGTGATAAACGTTACCAGATAAATCACAGAGATCTTTTCCGACTGGAGTAAGGGTAAACCATTACCAGATTAGTCGCGGAGATGTTTTTCTGACTGGAGCCGTATTTGTGTCTTAGTAACTGCCACCTCTGTATGGAACTCATGTCTTCAACAGAGTTCTGCACCCAGATACTGACCAGCTTTACTGTTACACTGTTATTTAGACTTGGGATACGAAACATCGCCTCTCAACTCTAATACTGTTTGCAACAGATGAAATATGACTCCCCTGTGTTGTGACACCACCGAAATTACCTTTGGCCGAGGACCGGGGTTGTCGGTAGAGAGAGGCGGTCATCGCTTTACCAGGGCGCGGAGTCTAGCAGGAACGTGTTCTTTGCTAGAGCCTCTGATGGTGAGGATAGACTGACGCTGTCGGTTTACCCACAGGTCTCCACCCCAGAGCAACGACCGGGAGAGGAAGAAGAAGCACAGAGGGAGTAAGACATTCGAGAGCTAGACAGAGGAGAGGAGACAGGCAACAGAATCTGACCTGTAACAAACTACACAAAACACAAAACTGACACAGCAGACTAAGAAGGGACAGACAGGACAGACAAAACAAACCAGGGCAATAACTCACACAAGCAAGCAGGGGGAACCCCCTAAAGGGTTAACAGAAACAGTCAGACAGGAGAGGCTAGGATAATACAAGCAGAGACTGAACAGCAAGGTGGGAGAGAGAGGGTAATGGAGACACAGAGGTATGAGGCAAGGTACTGGGCAAGGACTGAACTGGGGCACTCATAAAGCAGAGAGAGATAAAGCACAAGGCAAGAGTAGCAAGAAAGCTGGCACAGAGACACAGGGAAACTATAACCAGCGCCTGTGTCTGGGTGAAAATGGGTTAAAAAGATACCACTGGCCAATCAGGAGCGGGCTGGGAGCACGTGAGAATTGTTACAGTCGGCCAAAGGGATTCTCACCGGGGGCCCGGAATTTATGTCAGCACCAGGTGTTCACTAGAGCCTCTAGTGGTGAGGATAGTCTGGGCTGTTGGTCTGACAGGTCGTTCCCCCGGTGATAGGCCCAGAGGGGTACTGCAGCGTGGTTTGTGCTACCAGGAACCCAAGTGCTCGCAGGAACCCTTGCATACAGGATAACATGTAAGTAACACACACTGAAATGCTCAGGAACAGTAATGTGGTTTTTAATACTGGAACCCTCATACACAGTATGGCAAGAATGAATGTACACACAAGATAATGAACAATAAATAAGTATACCAGAATAAACCCCAAAACACAGGGAATATAAGAGGAGGATGGAACTAGCACTGGAGGTGTTACAGGCTGCTCTCCTAAACAGAGAAGGTATACAAAATGAGGATACTGCTACACAGGCAGATCTAGGTGTACTACAAGTCTCAGGATGGAATAAGGAACTGTGCTGACAGGATGGAAAACAGCACACAGAATGTATAGACAGATGAAACAGTCTACTAATACTAACACTGTAAGCTGGGAAATACAGCAGAGCAACGTCTCGATACACACTGGAGATGACACACACTCAGTGGAATACACGCACAGTAGAAACACACTGGAGACTGGCGGCTACAAACTCGATCAAGATGGCAAATGCTACGAGGAGATGTTAAACACAGGGGAACTAACAATGAGCTCCACACACTGCTAGATGGCAAAAGCAGGTAACGCACACAACACGTGGCAGATCAAACACTCACCCGACAGGACGGAGCAATGTGAGATGGTAAACACATGCACGCACCACTCGGAAGTGGGGATAGACCGGGACCTGTCCCGGGCTGAGACCGCCAGCAGGAGTAGCGAACTACTCTCGCCGCACACCTCACCACACAGGGGGTCAACAACAATAACAGAGGGTATCAGGAAAGCAAGGGGGTAAACACCAGGAACACAGTGTATCAGGAGTATGCAAAGCAATACACAGCACTCAGACAGTCAGCAAGCACGATCAGGAAACCAGACGCTATAACTGACAACTAAAGAGCTGAGCAGAGGCTATTTAAGGGGAACTCCCCCAATCAGCAATGAGCACCTGACACACCTGCAGGGTTGATTACCTGACAGCTGGGGAAAAGAACACACATAGAAAAAAAACCCTGCTACACCCTGCTAGTGTTATTCTTACAGAGTGTAACAAGAATCAGCAATAGGCTGGCGTCTTGGTTGCTGGGCAACGTACCAGACGCCAGCCCGACGTCCCTGCCAGAAGCGCGTCCCTAGCAACGTGGGTGCCGGAAGGCGGGGAACATCAAGCAATGGCCGCGTCAGACAGTAAAGGGACGTCGGAGGCAACAGGACTGCAGGAGCACACCGCTGCAGAGGAGGAAGGCCAGCAGGGAGCGAGGAGGAGGTAAGATATTGCGGGGAGTGTTGGAAAAGTGCCGCGCCCCGCAGCGCGTCGTGATGTGAGTAGCATGGCGGGGGGCAGCAGCGTGCCGTCCCCAGCACCAGGAACTCCGACTGGTGGCCAATCTTGGAAGAGGGCACCCATGCGGCACCCAGGGTGCATTGCGGTGTCGTGGTGAGCCAATCAGGGCTAACCACATCACCAATCCCATCAGCCCCTGCGGTTGGATTAAAAATCCACCACATGTTCTGGCACATGCTTTGGACCTGCCCGCGTTTGTCTGATTTTTGGAGCAAAGTCTGGGAATGTATAGCTGCTACCATGGACGTGCTTCCTCCCCTTTCCCCTTTGTTGGCCTTGTTTGGGATGCGACTGGAGGAACTCTTTAATAAAAATGTCAGCTAGAATCTGATTGGTTGCAATGGGCAGCATCTCCTCTTTTCCTTTCTCACAGCTTAGTAAATCTGGCCCATAATGACAGGTGTAGGAGGAAACGTCCCGTCAGATCGACGATAGGAGCTGTATGACTCAGAAATGTTGGCCCGGGGTAAGGGAAAGACACAGAAGGCAGACGGATAATGAAGTGTGATGAGAGTCTGCTATAACCATTTCTCCAAAAGCTGATCCATAACGCAGGCCTACATTTCCCTCCTAGACCCGGCTGCGGTTACCGTGACGACCTGCTGCAGGCCTTGCGTCACCCCCTCACTTGGGTACTTGAGTGTCTCTGGCAGTGGGCCCGGCTCCTAGTAGCAGGGTCCCCCCTTCCTGAGCTCAGATCACTCCCGGGCTGCAGGCGCAGGAAACAGCAGCACTAGAGAGCAGTGGGCATAGGTCCCAACTGTCCCGATTTGAGCGGGACAGTCCCGCTTTTGGGGGACTGTCTTGCTGTCCCGCCCGCCTCACAACTTGTCTCAGCTCTCTGGACAATTTTTCAATGTTTTTTTTTAAGCCCTGCCACTTTAAGGAGCACAGCCGACATCCCTGCTATCAGCCGCTGCTGTGGTTATGTGAGTAGCGCGGTGGGGGATGGCAGCGCGCCGTCCCCAGCTCCAAGAAGTCCGGCTGGTAGCCAATCAATTCTGATTGGCTGCCAGCTGGTCACATGGCGCAGACGCGAGCCAATCAGGGCTCGCGGCGGCCATCTTGAAAGGGCTCACCGCAGCACTGCGGCATCCAGGGTGCATTGCGGTGCCCCTGCGGCGCCCAGGGTGCATTGCGGTGCCGTGGTGAGCAAAATCAGGGCTCACCACATCACCAATCCCATCAGCCCCTGCGGTTGGATTTAAAATCCACCGCATGGGCCGGAAGACAGCAGCAGTGGCCGGAAGAGGCCGAAGGAAGAACAGGTGTGGGGGCGCGCTGCGGAGGAATACAGGGCCAGAAGAGGCTGAAGAAGAAGGAGGAGGAACTGGAAACAGCGGCGGCACAAGGACTGGTATTAATTAGCCCCCCCCCCAGACCACCAGGGAGTGTCCTGACTGGTGGTCTTGGTAAGTGCACTAGGCCTTACCTCACACAATATCCTTCACTCCTGGGCAACAAGCAGGTCCTGTACCAGTGCCCCTGCCACTTCTGACAACCAGCACACGCTGGCCCCCGGCAGGGAAGCCCTTTCCCTCCTCCCTTCTGCCAAGGATACAGCCCAGTCCAGGCCTGGACTGGAGCCCCAACCCCTCCACGGGCATAGGGGGTTGCGGACCACCCCCCCATCTGAGGGCACTAGGCCCTATAGTGAGAGAGGGCGCTAGGCCCTATTAGGTAGAGTATTGTTAAACCCCTGTAGCACAGGGCATTAGGCCCTATAGGTAGTAAAGGGTACTAGACCCTGGGTTAGATAAGGGCTCTAGGCCCTTTGTTAGAGGGCGCTAGGCCCTGTGTCGGTTAGCGGGCGTTAGGCCCTTGATTAGGTTCGGGCACTAGGCCTGAGGCATGGTTAGAAGGGTGTTAGACCCTTGGGTAGCAGGGTGCTAGGTCCTGGTTAGGGACGGGCGCTAGGCCTGCGTTAGGTCGGGCACTAAGCCCCTGTTCAGTTAAAGGGCATTAGGCTCTGGTGTTAGTGTTGGGCGCTAGGCCCATGTTAGGCTGCAGGGAGCTCTAGGCTCCGTTAGTGGTAGAGGGCACCAGTCCCTGGCTAGTGCAGCATGAGGACACGTGACAGAGGGAAGGTTACAGTACTCGGAGGTAAGTGGTCTCTGGTAGGTGTGGTGGCGGTGAGAGTGCACATCAAGGAGAGAGAGACGGTGCTGAGTATCAATACCTGTGCTCTGTGTAGTGTTTGTCCCCCCTCTCCTTCCACGGGTGCGAAGACGGAGCCGGAAGGCATGGGAAAGGTTCCATCCCGCTCACCAGTCATTGGCGAAAAGAGGTGTCTGAGGCCCTGGCCGGTGATGACGTTTACCTCGCCCATGTACTAATTTCCCTATTCTCTCCCACAGGTATTTTTGGGTGTTGATGTTGTACTAATGGTTGTGCTTTCTTTACAGCATTAGGAATCGTCACGCCTGGGACCGGGGGAGGAACAGCGCGTCTTCTCTGGCGGTTCTTCAGGATCGGGTAGGAACCTCTGGGGTGGGGGCGGGCCTGGGTTTTATTTAAAATTCACAGGGCGGCAGCCACCCACCCATTACAGTGACACCCTGCAGTCAACATGTTTTGGCCCAGGAGTAACTTTCCTCTCTTATTTTCAAGCTCTGAATCAGGTCCATAAATTCTAAATGTGTGTAGTTACCCTGGTTCCCCCCTTCCCCACCGCCTTTTTTTACTCTCTTTCTTACCAGGCGAGCCCTTCACTCACATCTTTCTCCCGCTTTCTCTCTTTATTTTAATGCGATAGGGCCAGTTTTGAAGTGAAAACTGGCCCTATCGCACTAAAATGATCTTTGTAAATAGACCCCACTGTTCCATAACTTTGAAAAGAGAGCTTATATTACTCTTTGCTAAATTTAAATGTGTTTACTGTAACAGAGTGTTCTGCGGTTAAGTTAAGTCTTAACTACCTCCTCTGTTCTCATTTTGTGTATAAGATTACTGTTCTTGTATGTACCCTGCTTTTCAATAAACAAAGAATGAATACTCTTCTGACTTCTATTTTAATTCATTTTTAATAACACATTGGAAAAAAATTATAAATTTCATAAATTTTTATACTATACATATATACGCATAAATGAAGCCAATTGAAATTATTATAAAATATTTAATAAAAGGCTGCTGCATCACACTTTTAACCTATTTTACTTTGCACATCCCTTCGCATGTTTCATATACATGCTCAATAGCAGCTCTACCTATCCAGAGTTGCCACTAACAGAACGCTGGATAAGGCGTACAGATTTTCCATAGTTTGTACGCACTTCTGCTGCACTTAAAATCCACATGTTTGATGCTGAGACCCATCAGTGCCACCCCTTAATAAAGAGAAGACTCAATAAAACACAGACAACTGAAATTGGGTCTAACTAATTTTTATTGACTATATTAATGATTAATTATTTATTGTCTAAATGAACTTTAACTACCTAATTGATGGGGGCAAATAAAGCAGATACATTGTAACATAATCAAATAACAATATACAATAAATGCAACCTGAAGGAAAACGACCTTTGGTGCTCTCCTTCCGCCTCGGCATTGTCATAGCAAATGGGAAATAAATGCAGAACAAGTCAACTCAGGCCGATCCATAGATATGGTCGAGAACCTTAAACTCCCGTATACTGCCTCAGCTCAACCTCCACCTGCGCCAATAAGAGAAAACATTATCAACATCAATCAACAGACAAAACAATGGACCTGCTTTCCGCCACCTAAACCGGAAACCTAAAACCCGGTTTCACCACCATCAACAACCTAACTCAAACTCCTAAGATCCTCTAGAATTCCCTTAATAAATAAAATTTGACCAGCAGCAGTCTTTCCTATAAAAATGCAAATGATCATATCTAAAGGCAGGGTGTGCAATTACCAAAGCAACCCGCTGCTCCAAGAAAACTCTTACTGATCTATTGATCTTACAACGCACTCCGTCCATAGCTAAGCCATTCTTTTAATATCTCCAAACTCTATGAAGGATGACATCGACCAGATCCACTTGATGCTAGGCCACCAATCCAACACTTGTAGAAAATCTCGCTTTATATCCTGAATAAGCTCAAGGCCAGAAACCCTTCCAATGTCATTTCCCGCCAGGTGAATAAAAATGATGTTGGGCAATTGTGTCCAACAAAGATTTCCACTGCATGTCAAGCCAACCAAGCAAGTGCACAACGAACCCCTCAGCAAACCCTAAGGACCTAGACAAAGGATGAAATCATATCCAATAACCAAAGGAATGCCCAACAATCCAAACAATGTGCACCGTAAGTGTAGTAACTGTAAGAGAAAAATTCTAAATAACAATTAGCAATGGACTGATAATAAAACAAAAAACCCCATGCTCGAGAAGATCAGTCTAAAGAAGTTTATGTTTGCTTTGCAGCTAACCTCACATGGCTGTGGTATCTTCATCAGCCTGCTGCAATGCATAGACAGGACAATTACGGCTAGAAAGTCCTGTTTACCATTATAGCTCAAATAATTTCCATTCTAGCTGATTCCTGAAACATTTATCACTATGCTAACAAAAAAAACAACAACAAACAATACCATAGCATCATATTAAAATTTCTGCTTGATGAAATAAAGTAATAAAGTTCAAACACATATTTCCAATGATTTTGCTGCTTAAAATGGCGATTTTGTGATCAGGGGCTGTTCCCCACTATAATTTCCCCCTTAAAAAATGTCTCAGCAAAATGACAGTATGATTTTGGTCAATTTGCGTCTTATTACATATTCCTTTCCCCATTTTAATAATATATGTATTAAGTTCAATCAGATAAATGCACAGCACCCAGTGCAGCCAAAAATGGAGCAAAAAAAAGTAGTCAGCCAATATACTTGGACTCCAATTGCTCTGACACCGCTTATCCACTATGGAAATGTCCTGCAGGAACTGTTCGCCATGATTATTGCTGACTGCTTCAAAATGGCCTGGGAAGAAGTCCAGGGGCTAGATTTACTAAAGTCGTATTGAAATCGCTATAGTAATTCGATCATCATCGCCGTAGTTTGCTCGCGATTTTGTGCACTCAAATCACTAAATTTACTAAGAGTCGATTTTGCTCATCGATTTGGAAACTACAGCGATGTCTCGTGATGTGTTTAGTGGCGATTTAAATCGCCCATGATGATAGCAATTATAAAAAACCCATAGACTTCTATGTTAAATGTTTATTAAACATGTAACTCGCCGTAGATGCATTACAAATCTATGTCGACCATTAAAAACCGCGATGACAAGTAGCCATTTTGTGAAGCTCTGTGCCATAGAAAGTGCCAGACTTCTGATATTTGGCCAATGTAAGTAACATGGCAGTTATTTGTAAACCATTACATGTCATTAATAGTTAAATGTTATTATTTATTTCAAACATTTGCACATGTAAATTGTCCATTATCTTTTCTTCAAAATAATAGAATAGGGTGGTGCATTTGTTAACAACACCTCAGGTTCTGTGTGATATATATATATAGCATACCATTTTGCATTACTTCATTATGCATGTGGCTTAATTAATGTGTTCATGTGTGTAAAAATATCATTAAATGTGTAACAGAATGTTTTTGAAGTTTCAGTTTAAGTGCTAGACTACATCAATGCAGTAGTGTTTATTATGAACCTAGAGGTAGATTTTTGTAGGTGCCTGTTGTGTTAAGTGGATATGTTGTGCATAGAAATAAAATTTAAACTACCTGCAACTTTACTTTCACATACAAGATAATTTCACATATAATTATCTTGGTTGCTATAAGCAACATGTCCCCTTTTCTAAACCTGCAGCTTAATACATGTGGCCCATGTAGTTTATAAAATGAAGGCTTACATGTGGTGCATAGCAAACATAAATTAGTTTCACAATCTGAAATACTGAGTGTTTTGGTTAATGTATTTTTTATTTCATCTTGTTTTTCACATGCTCACTTTAGTGTACTCATGTCAAGGCCTGAGAGAGATAGTTCTCCTGATGAGGAGGGAACATCACGAGCACAGGACAGGACACGGCAGGGACGGACAAAATCTGGCCGGAATGTTCGATTCAGTATGGCTGAAAACTGTGCTTTAGTGGAGTCGGTGTTGCCGGTGTATAATCAAGTTTTAGGGGCAGATGCAGCACGTACTTCATTTGCCATAAAAAGGAGATTATGGCTAAATATTGTGGATGCCGTGAATGCCGTGAGTGTGTATAGAAGAACCGAGGATAATTGCCGCAAACGCTTTTCAGACATAAAGCGCCTTGTCAAAAACAAGATGTCTGAGGCATCAAAATCAGCGGCACGTACCGGTGGCGGACCACCAGCAACCATTACCTACAATTGTTATGAGGAGAAAGTGCGAGATACTCTGCCACTTGAAGTAGTTGTAGGTGTAAACGTGAATGACACGGATGAAACATATGAAGGTATAATTCAAAATAAATATCTATATATACATGTGCACAATATTGCACTTT
>WWET01001937.1:270721-282902 GCA_011038615.1 Limnodynastes dumerilii | reverse complement strand
CCTCCCCCCAGTATTCCCCATAATATGCCTCCAGTTACCCTCCTTTCCCACAGTATTCCCCATAATATGCCTCCAGTTACCCTCCTTCCCCCCGAGTATTCCCCATAATGTGCCTCTAGTTACCCTCCACCCCCCCAGTATCCCTCATATGCCTCCAGTTAACCCTCCCCCAGTATTCCCCATAACGTACCTCCAGCCTCTCCTCTTTACTTACCTGTTTTCTGCCTCCTCCGTGGCGCTGTTTCTGCAGACAGGAAGTGCTCATACAAGAAGTTCCTGTGTGAGCTGCTGCTGCTAGCTTTGCTGTGTCAGTACTGCAGCAGCTCATAGAGGAACTCCTGTATGAGCGCTGCTAATCTGTATAGCGGGGAGAGGGGGGGTGTCCGGCGCCATGCTGGATAGGCGCTGGCAGGAACTGCATCCCCTCGCAGAGTGGGTCGCGCCGGCCCTGGTTGTCATGCCCACATATGTAGTTTACATTGGCATTCTAATAAATAGATGAAACTTTAGATGTGGTAAGTGATTTGCTGCATTTGAGCAAAAGTGATTTGTGGGCTTGGTTTTGTGATAAGTTAGGGTTCTACAACCAATGGAGTTGTGATAAAAATCAGAGTCCTTCCATAATGATTTAGTTTTATTGGATTGTATTTAATGATTCATTAATTTCTGGTTTAGATCTCTTTCTTTCAAGAATCTGACTGCTGTTCCTCTCTATTTTGCTAAATTGTTTACCAACCTTTCTGTCCCTTGAAATATTGACTCCTAAATCCTTTACACCTCAATAATTTTCAGTTTAATGCTATTAATTCTATATTCAGTCTTTAAGCTTCTTGAACCCAAAGTAAATGATTTTGGATATTTTGGCATTAAACTGAAGTTGCTGTAATCTTGGCAAGGTGGTAGCATGTCGCTAAGGTGCTGTGCTTGTGTGCAAGTATGATTAGGATGGGGATATCCACTATCAAATGGATCGGCCAAGGAGCAACTTAATGGAATGCCAAACTGGTCATGATGCTACATACTGCTCCAGATAAGACTATGTACCAGCAAGGAAATCTCCAGGAGCAGGTAAGATTCATAATTTTCCCAATTTCAGGCCACAGAAAATTCACTTTTGTCTTTTAGAAGGACAAAAGTCCACACAAGGGCTGAAGAAGACCAACAGCATCAGGCCCCATAGCATGAAGGCAATGCACAGGTCTAGATTAAGGGGGCAGTGGCTCGCTGTCAGAGGTAGGTAGCTTAAAATGAGTGCTGACCCCTGTTTATAAATATACTGCCATTAGAGGAGAAAATGAAGCATAAAAAAACTTGCAATTTGATTTAAAAAAAAAGAACTGGTGGTTTTGCACTCAGACAACTCGATTTAATTTATATAAAGAAAAAAACTTAAAGGTGTTAATCAAAAAGGAATCCCTTTAAAAACAAACAAGTAATATATTTCACACCAAAGGTGAAATCTAGACTCTTTGATTTTCCCCAATTTAAAATAAGAACTAACATGACAATCTTGAGCTCTGGATGAGTCCTCAAGCGATGATCATGTGATGCTGTTGAGTACTGTAACGTCGATCACATCACACTGTCTGAGAGGAAGATTCTGGGAAAATGGCGTCAATTTGTCATCCATCATGCAGGTTTTTGACACTTGATTGTCTCCCTTCTTTGTGCTACAGACTTACGTACTTCTGCAAATTATTGCTTGTGGCAGAAAAGGTAGGCCCTGGTCAAGGTTGTTCATTGTTCATGTAGAAGTGTTTAAAATGTAAATGCACTAATTACTACAAAATCCTTCTATCTGATCCTATGAAAAAAAGAAGTCTGAATCCATTTGAAATGTTATTTCTTTGTACCTAGCCTATCCTCGTGGAATTAAAATGATATTAACACAACTGTCTGCACACAGAAACATGATATTTGTTCTATTGTGTTGGTTATTTGCTCAATCTACAACAGTCTATTATTCTCTAGTACTTGAAATAATTATCCATACATTATATTAAGTGAGGAACTTTAGTAAACCGTTAGCTTAGTAACTGTGATTTAAATTATTTGGAAAGAGCGGTATATAAAAGCTCCCACTTTCGGGTATGTATTGCCAACCATTTTTGCAAAAAAAAAAGATATTTCCGATCAGCGTTCATAAGTAAAATCTTTCCTTGGAAGGCTTGTAAATCAATAAGAGTGTACAGAAAAATCATAACCCAGGAGACCAGGAAAATGTAATTATTACGTGCACTCTTGTTGCATCATCTGAAATGAATGATTTCTTAATTGTACTGATTGTTTTAAATGCATATTTAAATTAGAGTATATTAGTTGTGTGTATAAAAAAGGCATATGTAATAGTTGATCAGTTGCAGATAACAATTTATATTATGTTCAGAGAGTAGCTGATAACATGTATTATTGCATTAAGAAAATTAGGAGTTCAAGACAAAGGTTGCTTGTTCTAAGTGCTATTTAAATAAAAAACTGAGTGTATTACCGTTCCTGAGTTTATTACTATTGTAGTGTTGTATTATTATCTAATACATGTAATGCAAGTAGTACAAGTAGTATGTAACCATGTTGATTGCAGGGGGGTCATATATAATCTGTTGCAAACAGTATTAGAGTTGAGAGGTGGTTTCCTTTCCTAAGTCTAAATAACAGTGTGATAGTAAAACTGGTCAGTATCTGTGTGCGGTAAGCAATTCAAAGATATATCCCTGCATGCAAAGAATACAATTAACTTGACTCCCCCTGCAATCAATATGGTTTAGCCCAGGACTAATTTCAAGCACTTCGGTGTTCTCCCCAGGGCATTTTAGCCAGGTGCTCCACCCGGCAATTTTAGCTTGCCACCGGCTAAACCTGACCAAAACATTGATTGTGATCTCCAGCTTTAAGTCTTAGTTGTGCTCCAATGGAGCGTAAAGGCTTAGTTCCCAGTAGTGCAGCACCAGCGAGGCGTTTCGCAGTGTGAATGTATGTCTGGATCCCGTCAACTATAATTATTGCAAAGTATTACACTGCTCCAACCCAGCTGCTATTTAATACCACCCGGCTGGCAACATTTTCTGGGGTGAACACTGCACTTACTTAAGTTTGGATCCACTCCAAAGTAAGCAAATCATTTTTTTTTTCTTTGCTTGTTTTAGTAGTTTCGGTATTTATACAGCCAGCATCGTAATATCAGCTTTCTTCTCCTGGATTAGTTATTATCACACTAGTGACCGTAACTGAATGGTAGTCAGCATTCCATGTTAGATGGCCCATCACTACATCATGCCATTAATTCTCCATCTCATGATGCTGAACTATTCTCCACTAATATTAAGCCAGTATTACACCAAATGCATTCAGAACTTAAATTATGCCAGAAATTACCTCTCATACTGCATGCTCCCCTAAACAATTCAAAGCCCTTAATATTTATAATCCCCTATTGACTGCCACTTGCATAGCTTAGAAACAGGCTACAAAAGTACTGGAATTACACACCACTTTTTCTTCCTCTAGTCCGAAATCTTGACCTCCAGGTTGGCACCGCAAATTGCCCCTTCACAGATTGGATCAATCATGGTATTACTAAACTTAAAGATCTGCTTAATTCTTCTCTACAGCTCTACCAATTTAGGAAATAAATATAATATTCCACAACCACACTCCTTTCATTCTGCGAACCCTGACTAGACATGACCTTTAAATACATTACAGTTATTAGTTCTTTGTGGCAACTATTCAATCTCTGCTTTTTACTCTGTTATAAAACCTGAATTGATTTCTGAGGCAGATCTGGGAAATGTGCAAAAATGGTGCACACTCATTCCAGTTCTCACTCCCTCGGACATCTTACACTCCTTTCAGACATCACTAAAAATCACCCCAGCTATTAACTACTAGGAAATAATAGACAAAATTCTGCACCAGACATACTTATCTCCTAAAAAAAGACATCTTATTGGCCTTTTCCCAGACAGCACCTGCCCCAAATGCAACTCCCCCTGTCGCATATTTATATCATTGCTTCTAGCTGTGCAATAACATCAGGGCATTTTGGACTGATTTGGCAGCATATGAGAGCTGTTTGATTGGCAAACACCTCTTAGCCGCATCTCAATGGGCTGTTTTCAGACCCCTTACCGGTCAACATGATACAAAGCTCATACTAAATCGGTAGCTATGCTCTCTGCTGTGGTCCATAAAGCCAACTACTTTTGCCCGTTAATGGCACTATTGATTTATGTGTTTGTTTTAATTCTTACACTGTTTTCAAGAACAAAAGAATAGGCTACTGTGTCGCTGAGTTGTTGAATTGTCATGCTTTTCTGTACTATCAAATCATCTCAACTTTCATTGTACCACTTATTGTTTAAAATTACATACTATCGACTAAACTTTGTTTCACTGTAAGATCTATATCTTGTATGTAATCTTGCCTCAAGAAAAAGATTTTGTAACAAAGACAATCTACATTCAGACTCTATGCTCTGTTCAATAAAAAAAATGATAGACAGATAAAGTAATCCAAGAGCCTATTTGTATGTCACTATATTGAAATCTAAAAGTTCATTTTGAGTGGGTGAATGGTGTAACTCAAACAACAAATGTCCTGCCTTACAGAAGGATCTAAATAAATATCTAAATGTACAAAAGGTCCCACAGGTGAAAATAATTCTTCACTTCCAGGAAGGATCCCTGAGATAAAATATTAGAACAAAAGAGGAAGCACTTGGGGTAAAGAAAATATTTATTAAACAATAAAACTTTAAAAACTTCTTGATCACATTATCCTTTTTAAAATAAACATAAACAAAACTGGCAGTCATAATGGATTTATTACAACTCCAAAAGTCACTAGACTGATATGTGTCAGTAAAAGTATGGTAAATAAACATTCACATAATGTAAAAGCACTTAGTATGAGACATTGAATAGGAGTTAGTGGCATTGGGGTAAATCCAGACCTACGGGCTAGTTACGCTACAAAAGGGTAGCGTATTTACGCTAGTATAAGTTCTAGACACTCTCCTCGGTTGTACGTACGTTGGCCGTTTTACACTGCCCAAACCCTACCTTAACTTTTCATAGCATAAGTACTGACGTACGTAATGGATTTACGTGCGTGATGGCCAAACCCAGCCCACACTGTCCAATTTAAACGCCTCCAAAGCATAATTATGGCTGTCGTATTGATGCCCCCATTCATATTTACGCTGATGGTACGTACATTAGGAGTTACGTTGGGTAACATCTGCCACGCACATGCGCAGTAAATACAAATAGCCGATTTGATGTAATCAGCTAGCGTACTTAGCTTAGGATCTGGCCCATTGAAAAAAATAAGCAAATATTGGTTAAGATACTTAGCTCCTCATTTGGATGATTGAAGCTTTACCTGCCAAAAAGTTGGATTCCTCATTGGTAGAGAAAAAGAAACAGTTGAAAGGTATTCCTACAATTGCCAAACACCGGCAGTCCGGACACTACTTGAATCAGGTGAGTAAAGAAGATGGATCGTCATCCCTATTTTAGAGTAGACTGTGCCACAAGTATCTTTCAAAATTGGGCTGGACGGATCCGCATGTAACTCACCTGTACAGCCCCACAACCTGCCCCTGCTTTTAGGAACCTAATGGCACTTAAGAGATTACCCTTAAGTAAGAGATTACCTTGCTGCACCCTTCCCATCTCCTTACCATACCTCCCCCACCTATTTTTCCCTGAGGCGGCACTAGAACACCTCCTTTTACTTAAATCGCTACGTGCAGTCTTTAAAGATCACACATATTGATTTTGTTTACCTAAGTGGTATGTAGATTGCATAAGATAACCTACTACGCATGCATAGTAGGTTATTTCTCTGAAATGTGCACATAAGAAGCCCAGAGCTTCTTAAATCTGAATCAGAACCATCATGAGAATGACTGTAGTTTATGAATAAACTTAAAACTGAGTCAATTTTTGTTGCATGCTTCTTGGGATTGTGTCACACACAGACCCATCAGATGGTAACACTTGAGCAAAGGCACGGAGTCTAACTTCTGGCCGGGTATTTACAAGAGACTCTAATAGTGAGGATTGACTTGGTTGCAGGTGAATAGCAGGTTGCAGCTCACTGGCTAGTGCTCATACCAAAGGCAAGAGGCATGTAGACAAATGGAATAATGGAGATTTCTCAGGAAAGGAATACATGAACTGGACAAAAGGAAGACAGGGTACAATGAAGCACCGAGGTCCAGGGCTTCAGCAGCACAGGAGTAATATCAGGCTTTCTTTACAAAGAATATAATTTAGAATGTTACTTACCTGGACAAGGCTTGCTTCTCCTGGCAGCGAGTCTGGTAACCTTGTTCAGCACATTTACTAATACTCACCCCTCTGGCCAGGTCCCATGATGAACTGAGATATGCAAACAGACATTGTAGCATCTTGCATTCATATGAAGTATGAATGTAGTCCCTGCACATGCACAGTTTGTTTATGTTGGAGTTTAGAAAACCTCAAAGACAGACGTCCCAGTTAGGTAAGTTTGAATTCTTTCTTTATTTCTTTTATTTTTGTTGCCCGCTAAAATATGAATAAGGAACACCATTGGTGATTCCAGTGGCCAAAATATATATTATATTTAAGTGTGTATATGTGAGAGAGAGTTGGTCATTATTTATTTTTGGAGCGGCCTTAAGTAGTTCCAGAGGCAACCCCCCCTTCTCCCAAAATTCTTATTTATTTATAAAGACTGAAAGGGGAAAGCAACATTTATATCTTTAGGAACAGTAGCAACGTCCTTTCTATAAAAGTAAGGAATTATTATTTATTTAGTATCCAGGCGTATTCAGACGTTGCTTACTTGGGGCACTGCAAATGAAAATATGCATCATAGGTTGTCAAAGCATACTTGCATACTGGTGCTACAGGTGATATTAATGCATAATATTATAAACTGGACATTTTGTCAGGCCCAGCCAAATACATGAGTTTTCTGCTCTGACAGACACTGTAAGGAACAGTTGTTTTTCCATTTTTGTTTTCCTTTTCGTTTTTGGAAAGTAGTCAGAACCACTTATTTGTTTCCTTTTAACTATTAAGCTGTTATTTGCTATACAGATCTACAAACTGGAATACATGAAATACATGAAACTGGAACTTAGCATGAAATATTCTCAGATTTGTATGTTTTCAATATGCACTTATACACTTCATATGCTGATGATTGGAGTTTATTTAATCTCAGAATATATGATCCACATTAGAACCTATGGCTTGATGAACTGCATTTCCTATATCTCCCATATTTTTTTTGTAGCTTGCCACCTGCATCTACTCATCTTGGAAAATGCATTTTTTTAACTCTCAGTTTTAAACTGGAAATGCATCTCATTTGCTTGCAGAAAGCCTATAAGGGTCACAGAGAAGGTCGATCTCATCTTTTCATGCTTTCTACTTATCATACATCAATAGAAGTAATTACTAGAGAATTCTTCCCAGGAATTTAGACATGGACTTCACACCAGGGAGCCTTATAATTGAAGTGAGATGCTCATCCTTGTTGTCACTTTATATGCCCGGAATTCACAACAGACAAACCTTTAACAGAATGAACAGTAATTCCTTGTTTCATAAAATGGACCTTCCATTGCTAATTAAATCCCTTCAGAAATTATGTCAGTGACTGCATTTATGCTATTTAATAATATTTATATTTTAAACGTATATTAAGTTCCAAAATGACAGATTATTGCGATTTTCCTGCAATTTTTTTGCATAAATCGTGGGATTCACTAAAGGGCGCTTTTGTTAGGCAGTTTTTTATCACCCACAAGAAGCGTCGCTTTACTAAGGGGAAAATCTATAGAAAAGCACAGCGTTTTCCCCTTGAAAAAATCGCCCCCTTTAAAAGCGCTGCATGGTTGTAAGGCTTAGCCTTGCTGCGCTGATTGAAGGCTCAGCAAAACTATTAGCGTCAGCATGGTAAGCCATAGAACCATGCAGCGCTGTAACAACAGTAAAAAAAACACACACACACATTTAATCACCCTAAAAATACATAGAAATCCATTAGATATTAATAAAACATTTCCCCAACATACTATGTCCCCATCTAATTAATAAAAAATACAGATGGCAACACTGTAAACTAATATATGTTTTAAAAGTTCTAGTTATATTCAACAAAAAAAAAAAATAATTAAGTACTCACTGTTAAGATGTCCTCCAGTGCTGTGCTGAGGATGCTCCTGTTCTTCAAAGAGAATCTTCGGCTTCTTGCAGCCCTTTCTCCGATGTCCCGGTCCTTCCTGCTTGAGGGTGATGCGGCTAGTGACGCTTCCGTCGCTAGAGGTCACACTTCTATAGAAATAATGATGTCACAGACAGTAGAGGTCCCCAATGTCTGTGACGTCACTATTTCTATAAAAGGGTGACCTCTAGTGACGGAAGAATCGCTAGCCGCATCACCCTCAAGCAGGAAGGACCAGGACATCGGAGAAAGGGCTGCAAGAAGCCGAAGATCCTCTTTGAAGAACAGGAGCATCCTCAGCACAGCACCAGAGGACATCTTAACAGTGAGTACTTAATTATTTTTTATTTTTTGTTGAATATAACTAGAACTGTTAAAACATACATGAGTTTACAGTGTGGCCACCTGTATTTTTTTATTAATTAGATGGGGACATAGTATGCTGGGGGGAAATGTTTTTATTAATATCTAATGGATTTCTATATTTTTAGGGTGATTAAATGTGTGGGTTTTTTTACTGTCGTTACAGCGCTACATGGTTCTATGGCTTACCATGTTGACGCTGATAGTATTACAAAACTCAGCAATGCTGAGCCTTGTAGTTCTATCAGCGCAGCAAGGCTAAGCTATACAACCATGCAGCGCTTGGATTATTGACAGAAAAACACAGCAAATAGATTGACGTGTTTTTCTGGTAAAGTGTGTGTTGCTTTCTATGGAAGCGCCACACACAGGAGGTGATTTTTTTTCACCCATTTCCTGTCGATCTAAAGGCCATTTAGTCAAATCACCTTTAGTGAATATAGTGATTTTGTATTTTTTATGGCAAACATCTGGACGAGTTTGGTCCAGCGATGTTTGCCTGGTCGATTTTGAAAAAGCCTAAACTCCCGGGACTTAGCCTTAAGTGAATAAGGCGATTTCAAAATCACAGGCAAAGTTCCGGGAGTTTGGGTAATTTGGTCAAAATCGACCTTTGTAAATATACCCCTAAGAAACCGGGTCAGTTGACATATGGTAGATATAGTTTAGTTTTCACTTACCTTCACTAGCTGTCCCTCCTCTGCCCACTGCACTCCCATTCAATCCTCTGCTCCCTGCCATCATTCTCTACCCCTCAATGCCGTCATTCTCTCTTCTATTCTCCGCTATATGCTGTTCCTCTTCCATCCGCTATTCTCTCATCATTTGTGCTGTCATTTTTTTTCTCCGCTCTCAGGGCTGGATCCAGATTTAAGTAAGTGCTTGAAATTAGTTACTCCTGGGATAAACCATGTTGATTGCAGGGGGAGTCAAGTTAATTGTATTCTTTGCTTGCAGGGATATATCTTTGAATTGCTTACTGCACTCAGATACTGACCAGCTTTACTATCACACTGTTATTTAGACTTGGGATAGGAAACATCACCTCTCAACTGTAATACTGTTTCCAACAGATGAAATATGACTCCCCTGCAATCAACATGGTTTAGCCTAGGAGTAACTAATTTCAAGCACTTATTTAAGTCTGGATCCAGCCCTCAGTTCTTTGGCTTCGTGCTGTCCCTCTGCTCCATTCTCCAGCCACTGTCCCTCCTCCAGGTAATTAATCAGGCACTGTTATGGTTAGGGTTTAAGTTGGGCTTTGGGTTAGGTTAAGAATTGGAGTTGGGAGTCAATGTCATTTTGAACACAGTATGTTTCAACATTACAATATTTTATCAAACATAGCAACACTATCAGATAGAGTAAGGTCAGCATGTTAAACCTGTTAGTCATTTCCTTTTCATAAGCATTACAATGGAAACGTCATTATATTTTAACTATTTCCTCAGATCATGGCACCAAACAAATCTAAAGAAACAACCTAGATACAATCCTGTAATTTAAAAAATAATGCCCACTGCCAGTAAATAAAATAAAGAAAATGTAACTTTAATTAAAACAAACATGGGTGGATTGAACTTTTTGTGACATTACTGTGTCTCTCATCCATATATCCTTCATAATACAGCAATACACCAGATTATCCATTGAGTCATCTCTATGTAACCTTTGGGAGTGCTGCAATTGAACTTGAGCACTCAGTGTCTACTAATAAGTAGGATTTGGACTATATCTGGCCACAAAGGCTGAAGAGCCAGGGATAGATCGGTGGGCAAGTTAAATATGCACTAAGTGTTAAGCATTTAAAACTCATCCCACATTGTGCTCCCTCTTGTGTTAAAATATAGTTGTGGAACAACATGTCCCAGGATACAATTAAGCAAGGAAACAAACTGAGGATGTTACATTTGTTGATAGTGGAAGGTTTTCATACTGGGACTGTTGAACTTTATTGCAAAGGATTGAAAGACTTCAATCCTTTTGGTTAAATGTGTGCACAATCACAGATAAGATTCATATTCTTAAGTAGTTCATTGATTAAAGACATATTAGATTGCATTGCAAATTGTTGTTTAAATGATAAATTAGGTCTAATTTGGTTAGATAAAAATAACAATTGAATGATAGTAAAAAAAATTAAATAAAGAGAACTAATAATTATCAAGAACAACAGAGGGTAATCTTTGAATTTATTTTACACTTGTTATCCACATGCAAGATGGTCTCACTCACTATGCATATGAGAAACGCATGGTGGGTGGGATCTGGAATGCATATTGTACAGTAAGGGTTTAACTGTAATGGGTCTTCCACTTAAGGTAGGGTTCTTGATGTGGAAGTCCTGTACATGTGTGGGAGTTGCAGGGTATAGAAGTTAGGATCACAAGTTCCGTATCTTAGCCTCCATTGTAGAGACTAATGTACAGAATGTGCACTTAGTTTTACATCCGGTCCATAAGTCCATTTGTTCATTGGTCAAAGGTAACTAGTTAAGTAGAATAAAGTGGGAATTAAGTCATAATCAGGGCTGTGGAGGCTTATGTGATATTCTGAGTGACATGTCTGAACAACTATATCGCATTATTGTATAATGCCAAGTGCAGAAAAATCAAGACCAGAGTTGGCGACAAGGCCATGGTCAACATTCTCTTGATAAGTAAAAAAAAAAAAGTCTAATGCTCTTTGTAAAGTGCCGCAGATAATTTGTGGCGCTACTATATAAATAAGGGTTAATAATAATAATAAATTAGGGATTCACAACTACCACACATTTTAATCAAGCTGATGTGCCAGAAATCTGGAAGGGAGTGTTACAGTCGGCCAAAGGGATTCTCACCGGGGACCCGGAATCTATGTCAGCACCAGGTGTTCACTAGAGCCTCTAGTGGTGATGATAATCTGGGCTGCTGGTCTGACAGGTCGTGCCCCCCGGCGATAGCCCCAGAGGGGTACTGCAGCGTGGTTAGTGCTAACAGGAACCCAGGTACTCACAGGAACCCTTGCATACAGGATAACAGGTAACACACTGAAACTCTCAGAAATAGTAATGTGGTTTTTAATGCAAATACTGGAACCCTCATACACATTATAGCAAGAATAATTGTACACACAAACCCTTGTAAACAATGTATAATAAATAAGTATACCAATATAAACCCAATGCAGGGAAATATAGGAAGAGGAGGATACTAGCACTGGAGGTGGTACAGGCTGCACTCCTAATCAGGAAGGTATACCAAACAAGGGTACTGCTACACAGGCAGAACTTGGTGCACCACAAGTCCCAGGATGGAATAAGGGACTGTGCTGACAAGATGGACAACAGCACAAAATAGGTAAAGACAGGTGTAACAGTCTACCAATAACAACACTGCAAGCTGGAATATACAGCGGAGCAAAGGCTCAATACACACTGGAGATGATACACACTCAGTGGAATACACGCACAGTAAAACACACTGGAGATAAACAACTACACAGTGGTACAACGGACTGGCGGCTACACACTCGAGCAAGATGGTAAATGCTGCGAGGAGATGTTAAACACAGGAGAACTAACAATGAGCTCCACACACTGCTAGATGGCAAAAG
>WWET01001937.1:210955-226522 GCA_011038615.1 Limnodynastes dumerilii | reverse complement strand
CAACGCCCGCTCCTGGATCGGGCGACCGTAGCAGCACTGTAGGGGCACTGGAGGGGACGTCCTCCAGCGTCCCTACATTAAGGTTAGTGCTGGTGGGCGGGGGGAGGTAGGTAAATGAGGGTAGGAGGGCGTGCTAAGCGGCCATACGCTCCTGTGCGAGCGTATGGCCCCTTCCTTACGCCGGCTGAAGTTAGGGTAGCCGTCAGCCGGCGTAAGCGAGGGTAAGTACGCTGTGGGCAGGGGGAGTGTCAGGTGGAGTCAGCGATGTAATGCTGAGTGTTAGTACGCTCAGCGCTACATCGTACCTCTGGATCAGGCCCTAAGTGTGGTTATAGACAAGCCAGCTTCCACCATTATTCTAGTCATCCGTTTCAAAACTGTCAAAGAGCACTCTCACCACTGGTATCCCATGCCCTTACTGACCAATTAGACCTAGGAAAAGCCAGATCACAAATTAATATCACCCAGCTGACATATGATTGGCCTGTTACCTCCTGAGGGATGTGGTAGTCTTTTTATTTTAAGGATTCTGAGAGGGCTTTAACCTCCACATTAATTTGTATGGTGTCCAAAGTTTTCACTCAAAACTTGTAGTCCCCTTTATAGCACTTAGCTGAGTCCAGGTTAAGATTGCCATAGAACTGTATATGGGTTAGATGGGATCACACAGTTCCATGACACCATATCTAAGGCACCATCGTAAGGATGGGTGATGCTGCAGTATCAGAATGTGGCTGAAGCTTCTGATTCCAAGACTCAATTAAACCTTTGGAGCAGTAGTGATCCACAGAATGCAAGGACTACATCTGGTCAGATGTGAGAGAGCAGAAGCTGACTGGTCACCATGATAATTTTTCCTGTTAATATGTTCTTTGCTGGTTCCACTTTATTCCTCTTTACTTCTAACTGTTTTCTTTCTCTACAAGTCTATGGGAATTTTACTTTTCTTTACTTCTACTGCCAGACCCCTGTTATCACTGTTTTCCAGACTCCTTAGCAATTCTCTAGTACAGCACCTGGCACCTCACCAACACAACTTTCTCCCACTGCTCTTGGCTCCCTCTCACAGCTCCCACAGGGTTGTCTCCTCACCGTCACAGCTTCCTCTCACTGCTATCTGTCACCTCCACTTTCACCATCCAGATCTCTGCCACTTACTGCCTGACAGATTCTCTCTCTCTCTCTGCCGTCTCAGGTTTCACTCCCCAGACCTCTGCCACCTTCAGCTTTCACAAAAACCCCTAAAATCACTGTCACACATCTGCTTTCACCTTCTTTCCTCATTAACTCCAAACCACCTTAACCGATCTCTCTCTCTCTCTCTCTCTCTCTCTCTCTCTCTCTCCCCTCATGCACCCAAAACTTCCAGGGCTTCCCCACGCTAAGCAACCTGCCATGCGCCGCCTCAACAATCATCCCTCGCACCTGCTGCATCACTCAAGATAGCCCCCGTTTTGGGGTATTACATTCTTCCCCACTAAAATGTTGCTTGTCCTCATGCAACTTATCCATTACTTGGATGTAAATAAATACAACTATTCTCAGTAAAACGCAATTAAGCATTTGGTAACTCCAGGAGGTGAGTATGAACATATCCTCAAAGATTTATTCTCGGTACCTTAAAGGTAATACACCTTTGGTGCTCCGTTCTGACCTTCTGACTACTAAGTCAGGTTCAACACTTTGAAATGAATTAGGGGCAGGAAGAAGATTAGTTTCGCTCTCTGTGAACCTCACAGCTAAGGATTTCAGTCCTGCCCTATCGACTAGGCACAAGGGAACCAGGCCGCACATAAAGGTTAGTAACTCTATGAGGTCATAAAATAGGCCATACACCAGCATTGTAGCTTCTCTCTTGTTGTTTGTGGACAGTCTCCTTTCTCCTCTCGGAGGATGTGACACCTGACATATTCTGGAACGAGTGCGGTCTTTCTCCTTTAACTGCCCAGTGTGAATTCTGTCTGTCTTGAGCAATCAGTTCAGATGGATAATAAGCTGTACATTTCTGAGCCGTTGAAATATCAGCCATGAAACAGCTGGATGGTGATGGCTGGTAGTTATTAATGACGGCCCTGACGCTGGCCATCCTCTGCATACACTGGTTGAACAAATGAGCCTGTTGTTCTTCTTTACGCTTCTTTAAGCTGTGCTAGAGCAACATACAAGGGCTTGATGGTTATAATTCGCCCATTCATATCAGTGATTGCCTTGGTTGCCTCTTCTGGTGATGAAAAGCAGACAAAACCAAATCCTTTGCTGCGTCCACCTTCCATCATAACCTTAGGTGATCGTATCAAAGTGTGAGAATTCTTTGCTAAGTCTCTCATCATCAATACCAACATCGAGGTTTTTAACATAGAGATTGACACACTGATACCTGGTGATTCTGTCCTGCTTCATTTGTTCAAACTTTTGCTTGAGCTCTATATGTCTCTCCACCTTCTTCTGGGCTCGTCCTACATAAAGGGCCTTGTCATTCATTTCATCCACAGCTTTTTGTGCATCTTCATGCCTCTCAAAATGGACGAAACCAAATTCTTTAGACTTCCTGCTTTCGTCAGTCAAAACTTTAACACTGTGTGTGGGTCTGTATTTGCCAAACATTTCCTTACGGCGTTCATCGTTCATGTCTTTCCCAAAGTTTTTTATATAAACATCGGTGAACTCTTTAGCGCTGGCACCAAGTTCGGCTTCTCGCTCTTTACATGATTTGAAATTACCCAAAATATTTAGCAGTCTTTTAAAAGCATACCGTTCATTTTATCAATGGTCCCTCGAAATGTACGAATCCATAACCCTTAGATCTATTTTCATCACACGCCACCTTGTAAGAAAAGATGTTTACAAACGCAGAAAACGTATCATACAGCGCTTTGTTATCAAGAGATTTATCGATATTTTTGATGAAGAAGTTTCCAACTCCTCTTTCCACAAAAATGGGTCTCGCTGTGACCACTCCGGAGACAATGGACCTATTGTTGGGTCTCTTCCTGAGGGTCGGTCTCTCGCCTCGGGATCTCTTCGTTTAAAGGACAATGGGCCTGATCCAGAACAACGCTTCAAAGCGAATTTACACGTGGCGGAGACGTAAAATCGTAGTTTAGAACGCACTGCGCATGCGCACCATAGAAAATACGTACATTCACGTAGCATAATTCTGAACGTATGGGCCATTCACGTATGTGTCACGTAAATACTTACGTGTGGGGGCGTGCCAAATTTATGTTCCTCGAAAATACGTCTGAAATACGTGAAGTAGGCGGGGGGTGGTATTTAAAGTGTACAGTATGGGCGTGCTTAGCTGCGTAAATTCGTTCAGCCCATACGTACATGTGCGTATGACAGCGGTTACGTGTGAAAAAGTTAAGGTAGGGTTTGGGAAGCGTATCTTGACAAAATACGTCCGTGCAAGGGGTGTGCCGAGGGGAGTGTAGCGAACTTATGTCCCCGAATAAACGTACGGCACACGTAGTTCTGGATCTACCCCAATGAGGGCAATTTCGTTCAATATGTCCACTTTGGCGGCAACCTCTACAAATGGGTCTTCCCTGCGGGTCAAATTGATCTGTGGGCCATCTTCCTGAATTTACCAGGAATATCCCATGATGCTCGGTTCCCTCCACCACGTCCTTGTCGCCACTCATTGTGCCTTGCTCCAGCTTGTTCCAAGCAAATCTCTTTAGTCTCCTGCATCATTTTCATGACTGCGCTTGTGAGGGTCCCAATCGGATCCTGACTAGACTGCACTGGTTGTGTGACCATCTCTTTGGGTACCAAGATGTCAGGTATTGTGTACGGTCTGACCTCACCAAGAGGATATCCACTTTCCATTGCCTCACATTCAGACTCCACAATCTGATTTAGTCCCAGGATGTCCAACACAGATTCTTTAAACTCTGAGAAAGGGCATACAGGATTCTGCAATCTCCACATCTGGAGTTGGGCCAAAGTAGCTTCTCCTCGTGCCCCTTCAATAAACAAACTAGTAAGGGTCTAATCTACATTCTCCACTTCCCGTGACTCCTGAGCTTGAATTACTCGCACAACTTCTTGTAAAGCCAGGGCAAACTCCCTCAATGATTCTTGCGGTTGCTGTTTCCTGGCGTAAACACGACTCCACAGTTCCGAGATGGTTCTTGCATCAAAAATATTTCCTAATCTTTTAAAAATCAATTTGACTGTCTCTCATTCTACAGCCACCCATGCTTTCACCTCACTTAGGGCTGGACCTTTCAACTGTCTGATAACAATCTCCACTTTTTGTATATTAAGCAAATATAACTTAAACATTGACCGCATTTATCCTTAAAGTCTTTGAGGGAACCTGTACCCTATGTGTGTGTGTGTTCCCAGCAAATGTTGGTAGCCATGGGGCCACATAATAGTATGGCATGGTTATTGGCGATGTTATTGTCACAGGCAAATTTCCATGGCTAGATTATGCTCATGATGACATTGGGGACTTCTGGCCAGATGAAGCAGGTAAAATTGAAAGAAAAAGGTGGTATATCACTTTAAAAGCACCTATCAACTGCAGCTGTGGATACAGAGTACCCCAAAAAGTACCTCCGTAGATCAGTACGTAATTACCCGCTAAACTGCGAAAAATAGCGAGGCGAAGGTTAGTTCAAACTTACGCAACAGAGTTTACTCAACAGAATTAGGGTAACAGCAAGGTACAGCAAGACAATAATCAACGCAGCGCAGCCGACCAGGAAGGCAAGACGTTCAATCCAGTCGTCTTCTCAGGAAAAGTGAGAGTGAGTGTCCAAAAACAAAGTCCTTTTATGTCCATAGATCAAAGGGATCGCCGATCTTCCGCTTGATTGGAGGGATCTCAATCCTCTTGGTGGTTCCTAGGTCATCATTGGTCCTGGGTGTTATATGTGGCAAATACTCACCCCTCTGGTCCTTCATACAGCAGCCTGTTGGCTCTCTCATGCCTCTCCTCGCACACCGCTTCCCGCTCCGGCCGACATGCCAATCATGGCATGTAAACAAATCCACGTGCTGCACCGCCGGAGGCTGCAGCGGTCGCGTGCCTTAGTCCCTCACACAGCGCATCATCTCCCTGGGCTCAGGGAAAACATCCGCATTGGCAGACACTCAGCTGCTAGCCTATCAGAAGCTAGCAGCCTCTATATCAGACCGGCACTGCCTCCTGGCAGTTGCCGGTTATAGACTCTGTTTCCAGTATCTGTGCCTGCTTTGTTTTTGTTTCATTGCATCTGTTTTGACTCCTGATTGTCCCCTGTTCTCCTGCCTTCTACCTCTGCCTGCTACCCTTGTGTTCCATATCCTGCTCTCTCCCTCCTTACTGTTTTTGGCCCATTGTTATATTCCCTGCTTCTCCTGTGTGCCAGTATCTGTAGCCCTTAGGGGTAGCCTGTGTGACTGCGTGAGTGTTTGAGTGAGCGATTCTCCTAGTTTGTCAGTTTGTCCTGTGTGTCCCGTGCTTCCTCAGTCTTCTTTGTTTTGTTTATTGTTTATTGTTGTCCGTTACAGGCCAGGCTCTGCTGGCCTGTCTTTTCCCTTTCACCCATCTATTTCCCTTTCTCTCCCTTCCAGGTGTTGCCACTGGGGCCGCGACCTGAGGGTAAGCCGGCAGCGCCAGACTATCCTCACCTTCAGAGGCTCTAGCGAAGAACACGGTCCTTCTAGACTCCGCGCGCCTCGGCAGGCTTCACCTGCTACGCTCACAAGCTACACACCTAAGTTGGACCTGCAACTACTCTACTCATCAGTGTTCCCTCTCGCCTCTGCATCATCAGGTCCGTTCGGTCTTATACCGTATCATAACAGTATAACCGGCCAAATACAGGTTACTATATCCGTTAGTAACATGGACTCTACCGCGGAAGCAATCAACGCCCTAATTGCTCAAGTATCTAATTTGGGGCAAATGGTCCAGACCCTGACGGCCCGCAGACATGCGGTCTTATCAGCGTCTAGCTAACATTATGGGTTATGATTTAAGCTAACCTATGAATATAAACAACACATATAAAGTCCATTCAATCGCTGTTTGGTGGTTTTCTCTTGTTTGTAGAGATAAAGCACTGTTTTAATAAATAGGAACACCTTAGTACATTTTATATTGACAAACCCTGTGTATTTATGTGTGTGAAAATGTATGTCTTATATCGTTTAATATCGAATGAAATAAAGCCTGCAAAAGTGTGTACGAGCTTTGAAATTCACGCGCACGTGCCTTCACGTTACCGATTTCCCGCACTTTTGCGTTCCCTTGTCCTTCGCTATACAGTGATCAATTAGTGAATATTCGCTTGCATATTTTTATATTTTTCTGTTTCGACACAGCAGTCCTAAATCTAAAAGAGGATCCCAACCTCAACACAGAAATACAAAATACACACTAAAAAAGATACAGGAAAGCGCTGTATCTGTGTGGTATAAAATTCTCAGTACGGAGTGATTTGCACACATCTAATACATCTAAATCATAAATAGACATCGGATTATATGCACTATCAATATGCCAAAATATGCATGCAAATATGCACTAAAAAAGGGCGAAATCTGCACAAAATATGCACAATCAAAATACTATTTATTATTAGAATTAACGTTTATTTTCACAATATATGAGAAGCAGTACTCACATGTTGATCGATCTGGTATTTTTTTGATGAAGGTATTTGCTTGTCACAAACCTTGCAGAAAATCACAGTGCCATCAGTCATAAATTGGCCTGGGTAATTTTTTATCCAAGATTCCATTAAAGTCTGGGTATTTTTTTTCACTGGCGGCATTATTTCAACAAAAATAAGATTTTCGTAGGTTAACAAACACAGAGAGCAATTGAATAACAAACAATTGAATTGCGTTAAGCAACGAGTGCCATACTCCCTTCCCCCCACGAGCGCCGCATCCTGCCAACACTTTCGCCTAGTGCGAGCCAGCAGATCGGGTTCAGTGCGCTTGCCGAGTGCGTGTGAGGTGCACGTCATTGGCTGCGGCCCGCCACCGTTCCCGCGTAATACAACACGCCGCTGCGGCCCGCCACCGTTCCCGCGTAATACAACACGCCTAACACATTTAACTACTGAAATAAAACTGTCAATAAAAAAGTACTAAAATATGCAATAACGCTATAAAAATAGCGTTTTATGCATTTGCATATGCAAACATGCAAATGCATATAATCCTATGTCTAATCATAAATAAAAAGCGGCATACAGGTAAAAAAGAGCTATATGGATCTCCAGTTCGTAGTACATTATTGAATGTCCAAGATGATTTGTAATTTTCAACAGGTGATGTTTTTTATATGCGTTCTTAATCCAACTCATACCATCGGATCCATATGAAAAGGAAAAGAAAGGTACTTAATTAATCACCATCCGTATGGGTAAGAAATCACTTAGAACACCACTTGAAAACTGACAATATGCTTTACTCAAAAAAGATAACAATAATAACAATACATATCATAAAAAACAAATAGATAAAAAGGAGGGTTCGCTCAGGAACCTAAGGTCCGTACCCTGAAAGAGGAAGAAAAACATGCGATGGTCCTCTTTATTCTGTGCCGCCGGGACGTCCAGATACGGCAGCCTCAGTGTAAAAAAGGGGATCCTGCACGTGGCAATCAGGGGACGCGAGCTCTCGGTCCAGGCTTCCTCTCCTTCCAACGAGTCACTTGACCAGTTTCGGGCTTTGCACTTTCTCAAAGGTGACTTCTTGTCCATGCTGTGTTCCATATATAGTGATCCGGCAGGTGTGTTCCCGGCAAAAATGAAATCTACTGGGTCCTAAAGTCCACTAACTAATTTTCGAAACCTTGTATGCCGTTTTGTACTAAACAATCATAACAGTATAACCCATGTATTTCAATAAAATATTTTGTACATAAATGTGAAATTGTGCCATAATAAAGTGCTAATTGTTGTAAAGTACCAATTATACAATCCTACACGATCATTATTCAAATAAAATATTTTGCATACAAATTCCTATGTGATATAAGTGCTATGTATTACACAGTGATACTTATATAATACATAAATTACATAAAGGTTCCATGTTATATAAAACAGTGCTAACCAAAGTGCTAATTATACAATCCAAAATTTATGTAAACAAACTAATTTTCATATCGACATATATAAATACCCCATATGACATAAGTGCTATGATTATACAGTGATTATATGAAAAGAGAATGCCGATATGATCAGGCACATGAAGATTCCATGTTACATAAAACTGTGCTAACCACAAATTTTATTAAAGTTACTAAGTGTATGACAATATATTAATAAACATAAATAAATAAATATTGCACATTAAAATCCCAGGACTGTTAGGTATTAGTCTCTCAGAAAAAAACAAACAAATAGGAGCCACATAGCATCCTATCCCCTAAAATTAATTATATACAAAATTACAACATACCAATGGAGATAACTAAAGTGGCTAATGAGTTAGATCTGGGAAATAACAATTAATTAAATGGAAAAAGCATATGAACCATATATACAAAATTTATTATTATAAAAATAAATTATTAAAAAAAGAGGTTATGAAAAAGCCACAAAAAACAATATAAGTGACCAAACTTTGAGAAAGAAATCTTGACAAAATACGTACATTCAAGGGGTGTGCCGAGGGGATTGTGTAGAATTTACGCACACGAAAATACGCTACGCAAATAAACATACGGATTCTGGATCTACCCCATTGTCAGTTTTCAAGTGGTGTTCTAAGTGATTTCTTACCCATACGGATGGTGATTAATTAAGTACCTTATGGTATGAGTGGGATTAAGGACGCATATAAAAAACATCACCTGTTGAAAATTACAAATCACCTTGGACATTCATTAATGTACTACGAACTGGAGATCCATATAGCTCTTTATTACCTGTATGCCACTTTGTATTTATGAAGCAAGTAAAGGTGTCCGGCTTGTGGATGTAGGAGTCTGGATTTCTGACATCATGTTGTCGTAACTTGGTTCAAATCCTGTTCGTGGACGCCAAATTCAGTTGTAACAAACTGTGTTTTGAAATGAACCAAGTGATTCCCACAATACAATGCAAAAGAAGACTGTCAATAAATTTCGACAACCGTTTGATTGATCAAAATAGTTTTACTTTACTTGTAAATCTTTTCTGTTTCTTTTTCTTTTCTTTTTACTCTCCGCCAAGAATGTACTTAATGGATTTCACAGAAAAAAGTTACTTTTACGGGCACAACAGAAAGTAATCTTAGTACAAAGTTGGCCAATGAATTAACATTAATTAAGAACTAATTCTAATTAAGTATTACTTCTTACTGTTCACACTGAGCCAAAAACCTGGGATATTGCCAGGGCAAGCCCGGACAACCCTGTGCCTGCCGCTACCCCGGTTTACTGTCCCAGGAATTAGACCCGGGAGATTTGGATGGTTATTCCCTGGTTCGACGTGTTAGCTGAGCAACAGTAAACAAATTACACAGTGTGATGACTCACACTACTGAGAGGGCAGACCCGGGTACCGGAATTTCCTGCGGCAGCCCTTCAATGTAAACAGGGTCTGTGACACAAACCGGGATATTGCCGGGGTGACAGTGTGAACATGATATTAGGGGCTAATCCAGAGTTTAGGAGTAAGGGCAAAACAGATGTAAGTGTACAGCTCGGCTAAACAATTTTGCAAAGTAAGGGAAACTAATTCATTTTATTTATTTTGCATGCAAAGAAAATACTTTACTTGTGCACATAGAACTCAAATACTGCATAGATTTATAGATATAATCTATAAAATAGAGCTGAACTAAGAAATTTCACCTCTATTTTTAATTCTGCTTTCACAATATAAATTTGCCTCCCCTTGCAAATCAACATAGCATTGTTCAGGTCTATACTTGTACCTAAAAAAAGGTGTATGTGCAAATCATCAGCCACGAAATTGTGAGAAAAGGTATGGGGGCTGATCCTGAGTAAAGGGCAAAACAGGTGACAGTGTACAGTTTGGCTAAGGGGTGTTAATTAATTTTAAATCTTTGGCATGCAGGGGAAATACTTTACTTTTGCACATTGCACATACTGCATAGCTTTAGTTGAGATAAGAAACTTCACCTCTCAATTATAATTCTGTTTTCATAATATAAATTTGCCTCCCCTTGCAGTTCAACATGGTATTGCCCAGGTCTACACTTGCACCTAAAAAAAAGATGTAAGTGTAACTCTGAATTTAACCCTTAAACTCTTAAACTAAACTAAAGTTAAACTAATTTTAACCCTTAAACTCTGGTGAAGTCTCATACAATTTTCCAGATATACATGTAATTTATTTGCATTTAATAGAATCTCTCTCTCTCTCTCTCTCTCTCTCTCTCTCTCTTATCTGTGTGGAGTCTGTATGCTCTCCCTGTGTCTGTGTGGGTTTCCTCTGGGTGCTCCAGTTTCCTCCCACACTCCAAAAAACATACTTGCAGGTTAAATTTCTGACTCTCTTGCTCTGTCTCTCTCTCTCTCTCTCTCTCTCTCTCTCTCTCTCTCTCTTTTTCTTATTATGTGATGGTGGCACAACTTCTAGTCTGTAGTACTTTCATTTATAAAACCACCAAGCTTTACAAAAAGTAATTCTAACTCTCTTTAGTCTAAGCCTATTGCCCCTTGTTGTGGAAATATTCAAGTTGATATAACAAATCTCTTTTAATAAACTATGTTTGTTCCACTATATACCTTTTTGTCCCATTATTGTCTCCCTTCCAATCTCAGTTTTCCTTTTTCATCATCATCTCGGCCCATATTCAGAGTACTGAAAGACCGCATTTACACAATCTACGTAAGAAAAAGATACGTAGATTACGTAAAAAAATTACTACGCATGCACAGTAGTAAAATTCACTAAACGTATGTTTTACATCCGGTACTCTGAATATGGGCCCTCATTATTATTTTTAATATTATTATTATTGTTATTATTATTATTGTTATTATTATTATTATTATTATTATTATTTCTTGTTCTTTTTTGTTTTACTTTGTTGCTCTGAAATGAATCTCTCTTCCTTTCTTTTTTGCTGTACCCCTATAAATTTTTGAAATATTGGACCGTATTCACAACTAAGAGTGAGCTGGTGTGGACAGATCTGTACAAGTAAAAATAAATCAACATGTTTGTAACTAGTTTGTAATTAAATTGTATAAGTATAATACTATATATATTATATTGTGTTTAATAGTTTACATGTATATGTATGTAACCAACATAAGATATTGCATCAGCCTCAGAAATAATGGCTAACAGATGTGAGACCCCCATTAGAAAGGAATCTCTTCAATACCATATAGGGACTTGCGTGGAAGGAATGTATCCAATACTATATATGGACTTGCTATACCCTAAAAAGTACATGTTCAGAAGAGATGTCTTATTACCATATATGGCCTGGTTCTAGTCTAACAATCCCTGTTCAAAGAGTATATATTGCCTGACCAAACTAATGGATGTCGTTGACTCTGCATGATCTGTCTGTGAAACCAAGAGGCTGCCTCTGTGTGCCTTTGTCTCATGTAAGGGTAACTGTGTCTTTGTTTTGTGACGTCCAAAATGTTATTTTTACAGAAATGCCTGCTGCCTGTTTATACCTACATTTACAGATCCACACCTCACTCGTTCAGCCACCAACCCGCCCCCCTGTTGAACTAAACTGGAGGGGAACGGCACGTTACCCTCTCCACTGGGTAGTCTCAAATAGGGCTGGTATTCTTGTGTTCCGTTTTCAGGTTAAAAAATATATCAGGGGTAAATGGAGGCTGAATATCCCTTTGCAAATGTAATATAAAGGTTTACGAATTGCGCAGGGTAAATAAAGTCTCAAATCTTCATTATTTCCACGATGTAAAATTCAATGATCCAGACGATATAACAACTCACGATTTACTGAGGCGGCCGCCTTCTCTCGTTGTCCTGGAGGGGTATCAGGTTGTTATGCACACTGTTTGTTCCACGAGGTAGGATAGTGGTCGCAGTGTCTATTCTGTCATCCCAGTAGTGCCGAGCAGTAAAGGAAAAAATTCTTGTGCGGTGGCTCCTAATAGTGTACAGAATAAGCTGATTAGAAAGTCCCAGGTCTAGGATGTAGAGTTTTAAAGTTTTATCCAAGTAGCAAGTGTCCTGGCACGTTTCTCCGCGATTCACGCCAATCCATAGCCGTCTTTGCTGATGACGGAATTCAGCAGAGATAGCCCTTTGTTTACTCCTCATGAACGATTCCTACTGTCATATAAATTCTTTTTGTTTTATTTTATTTTTGACACAGTGTATTCATGTAATGGTACAATGATACACAAAGTTTCCAAGATATATAGGGTGGATGAGAAGTGATGATTATTGAAGTCTATAAATTAAACTTAATATATTCATACAATAATCAGACACTATATTCAAATCCCATATCGGAAAGTTAGCAAAAAGGCTAATTTAAGAGGACTATTAAAATAAGTTAAAACCAACAGTCTAAATTTTGTTAATTGATTACTTAATTCTAATAGAAAAAAAAGGGAAATTAAATAAAAAGGAAATAAATAATTAATAAATAAAAAAATAAAAAAATCATTAGTACTATTATTAACAGAAACTGGATTATGCTAAATCAATAGAAAAAATGAAAATCAAACAAATTATCAAAACCAATTCCTCCATTTTGACCCTAGATGATGCTCTAAAACTCCCTTCAACTGATGATATTGGTGTTGTTTTTAAGAAATCAAGAAATCTTCAAATCTTCAAAATATCTTGTCTCTAGTCATTTTAAACCCGATAATAGAGACTGCATCCCACCCAGCAAGGACAAATACTCTCAGTCTACAAATGGTATAATCAGATCTCTGACCCCTGGCTGTTTCAAATGTGGGAATAAAAAATGTTCAACATGTGACTTTATCAGCCATGGATTGAATAATGTCCAATCCTTTCAAACCAATTTAAAAATTTGTCATCAAAAACCCATGTAAAAATATAGGTACACCGTGCTTAAATCCTATATCCTGTATGGCAACCAAATAGAAATGAGCAAGTGATATTGAAATTAAAATTTTATAACAGTATTTAATATACACAAAGTAAAAACTATACAAATGTATAATAAAAAATAGAAATTAAAAATAGAAATACACTGGTCTATATGTTTTCATATAGGAATTACAGTCCCGGATATTGGTAATGGATGTAAAGAATCAAAATCCACAGATTCAAAATAGTGAAGCGCTTATTATATAATTTGCAGGGTGGATGACTTGAAATGTGTGTGCATACACAGAGGCAGATAGATTGGATAAAACGTTACAATGTAACGTTGAAAAACCACTTTAGATATTGTAAGTATAAAAAGTATCAAATACTAAGCCCTTAGAGATTGTTACTCAATAGGCTTAAAAATAATCAGATACTAAAATGTCAGATAGAATCTTACTATGGGCAACATCTCCACTTTTCCTTTCCCACAGCTTTGTAAATTTGACCCATGGAATTCAAGAACACCTATACCAGGAGTCACTAAGTAATTGATGCAGGAAGACTTCTGTATGAAAGCCACAGTCAGAGGTAGGGATTTGAATTTTTGTTTATGCCTGTTCTTAGAAATGCATGATTAATGAAGTTATTTCAGCATGTGCTCTAGCATCTACAAACATTATTTAGAAGGCTTTTTGAAAGAAAAAAAACACAGAAAAACAGTTGAATGCCATAATATACTTGTGATTCAAAGTCTACATTCAGTATATGGGTTCTTAGTATATTTATCTTGTGGAATGGAATGAACTCTCTTGTCTGTCATGTGGTTTAGTTATATATTAATTTAAAAAAACTTAGTTGAGAGTTAAGCACTGCATCTAACTGTACTCAACATACCATTTTGGCTAATAATCAAACAGTTTTTAGCCAAGTATTTAGCAATTATATTACCCAGTCAGGCTCCAGAAATATCAAGATTTGAACTTGATTAAATGTTGGAATGTGTAGAAGCGAGCTGAAATAGGCTCATTTCTCTTAGCTTCAGATGTATTTCACAAGTCAGCTGTGAAATAATTCATGAGCTTATTTTATGAAACTAGAGATATTAAATATTCATTGCAGAAAACAATGAATATACATTGGATATATGCATTTTTCAGAATGCATTAGTAGGTACAAATAGCAATCAATACTATTTACTTGTCCTTTCAAAAGAGGAGTGTGGTTCATTTATATTTTTCAGATGTTTAACTCTTCTCCTAAATACTGAGTTTGTCTCATAACCCTCATTATAATGAAAAAAGGAATAAATAAATAAAATAGATACAAAACGAGCTGGACTTTATTCATTTTGGGGTATAAACATCTTCCCGAATGAATCTTGTGTCATTCCTGCACTTTTCAAGACATTCCGGTCTTCTTTCCCATAATGTTTAAATCTTCAGGGCTCAAACCAAGACATAGTTTGATGACATATTTATAGAATCTTAATGCCATTATAAATAGTGAGCAATAGATTGAACCATAGTTTAACTGTAACAGGGGCTATATATGTTTTCAGAATCTCACAGCAAGATATATATTTATATGGGGCTCTGACCAGATCCAGACTCCCATAATACAGCTCATTTATGCCATTTGCTTTCAAATCAGCTGTTTTAATTGCACTGCACATTACCACACCAATGAGATACCCACAAAATGCCTGGTCTGCTCTACAATGACTCCCATTGTCAACATCCAATATGATTTATTACAGATATTGGGGTAGATCCAGACCTACATTCCCTTTACGCTTCAACCTATAGCGTATTTATTATGCACTCCCCTCATTCGCACGTACTTAGGCTGTTTTACGCTTTCCAAACCGTAACTTCCTGTCGGCCATAATGGCTGCATGTACTTACGCGCCTAAGCCAGCCCATACTGTATGATTTAAATGCCTCCCCCACCTCCAAAGCGTAATTACGGGTGTCATATGGCTGGTACGCCCCTTCATCCATAGTTACGCTCTTGATACTAGCATAGTACATACGTTTAGAGTTACGTACCGTAACATCTGCCGCATGCATGCACAGTACCTACAAAAGAGCGTTTTTACATCTCCAGGTAGTGTAAATACGCTAGCGGACGTAGCTCTGGATATAGGCCATTGCCACCACCACCAAGAGGTTCTGACAGCATGCAAGTGACACTGGAGGTTTTTTTCTCCATGATCTACCACAATATTCTTCCACAATCTAACACAAAATACTTTACCAGAATTATCATAATATGAATACAGTGTACCCCAAAAGTACCCCCGTGGATCAGTACGCAATTACCTGCTAAAATGCGAAAAATAGCACAGAGGCGAAGGTTAGTTCAAACTTATGCAAACAAAGTTTACTCAACAGAATCAGGGCAACAGCAAGGTACAGCAAGACAATAATCAACGCAGCGCAGCCAACCAGGAAGGCAAGACGTTAAATTCAGTCGTCTTCTCAGGAAAAGTGAGAGCGAGTGTCCAAAAGCAAAGTCCTTTTATGTCCATAGATGAAAGGGATCGCCGATCTTCCGCTTGATTGGAGGGATCTCAATCCTCTTGGTGGTTCCT